>KN832883.1:22866-76314 GCA_000827325.1 Oidiodendron maius Zn | reverse complement strand
TGCCCATTGGAGACGCGCAGCAGCCTTTTCATCGTCTAGAAGTGGTCTCTTTTTGCAGCGCTATTTCTGGATACCAGATTTCTTCAAATATCGGTAGATCGTGATCTTTGAGATCTCAGGAGCGATCGCAACACGTAATTGAGCTGCAGTAATCTTTGGATTAATAGCTATTGCCCTGAATAACTGCCTGCCTAGACGTGGAGTAATTAACTCAGGGCGTCCTGAGCGTGGTCGAGAAATACAGGAGGTCTGAATTGATGCATTTAGGACGATTTGGCGACATGTTCCTGGTCGAAGATTTTCACCTCGTGCGATATTAGTAAACTTAATACCATACTCACGAGCAGCGACTACTCGGCTCCTAGAATTAGGGGATACCTCATATAGAGGTGGTCTAGGTGTATTGGGTGGTCGAGGCATGGTTGAGTTGAAAGGTGGTTGGGGGTAAAACACAAAAAATCGCGGTTTTGGCGATTTGAGCACAGACTTTTGATAACATACTGTACCTAAGCCTTTACGACTATACAGTCATAAAGGCTTATGTATGTTGCCACCTAAGTAGGTATATAATAAATGTTGCGTTCTGTAGTCTAATCCCCTCAGTTGTCTCTGTATCACTCAATAGCCAATATAACTGAGTTTCACCCTGATTCTGATTATGGCCTGTGCAATACCGAACCTCTGATCAAGACAGTATATAAGTTATCAGCCTACTAGATATTCTATGCGTATAATGCATTTTGTAGGTATAGAAGAATATCTTAGTTAATTACAGTTATACTGGTATTTATATTGACGAAAAGAACAGTACTATAGCTAGTTCTCAAGACCTTCCATAAAATCACAATTTTCAGCACGGGAATAACCCCAAAACCGTATTCTTGTATCCCTTATTTTATATCAAGAGCGTCCAATATGCCACCACTACTAAACCTTACTGGAGAAGGCTCAATATTTGGCCTTAATTTAAGGCTTTCGGTGACTGCTATTATTATAACATTAGACCTTTATACTCAAGAGATAGAAACTCCGAAGCATTCTAAATTATAGATAGTTTTGTTTTCAAAACGCGAAAACCAAATCACTGCTACGCTTGCATACTAATCTCTCTACTCACATAAGGACGTGTTTTCGTTTCCTACCTGCTTTTAATTCCTCCTGTATAAGTTAATTGGCTAATTCCTAGATCAATCAGTAAATTAATCAAATCAATCAATCGCTTGGTCAATGGCCTCGTTTGACGACTATCCTACCACCTTTCGACAACTTTGACGTACCTCAACTTCTATGTGAATATACTGAATACTTAATCTTGAACCGAGGTCACATAGTGCACAGGTCGTAGTCAGGAATCAAGGTGAAACTCAGTGTTATAATGAGTGATGCAGAGACAACTAAAGTAAGAAGAGATTCAGGAGAACTAGAGCCTTTTATGCTCAACACTATACACTCAATTGAGTCACCAAATAGGCTCCCACTTAGTCACCCTATAGGCACCAGTGGGCAGCCTAGTAGGCAGCTGTATCGCATGTGTAGATATGCTTGAAGCCTTATACCAGCTCAACACTTAATATCAAGTGCTCCTTCTCCCCAATCCTCTCTTTATAACGCAACTATAAGATCGTCGCTTTCTCCTCAATCGTCCTACTCAAATACGCAATCCTTATCAACATTTACGGATAGCAAACCTCTTCGAAATAGAACCTACTAGGTGTATAAACATATGCCAGATCCAGATATTGGAACTAAATATTATAGCACTACAAGCAACCTAGAATATAGATGCAAATACTGTTCTAAGAGATATACCATTAATGGAGGTACATGTCTAATTAAGTTGTACTTACATACAGATCATGGTATTAGTGAGCTGTCAATATGCTAAGAGAGATCAATAAAGAGTCAGATATCAATTCAAGATATGCTTATAACTGCTACATCTAACCCTCAAAACCGTCGTCGTCTTGGAGGCAATATGGAAGAGACTGACTTTGGTGCTTATATTGGCCAAGCATTTAACCCTGATCAGTTGGAGGTGCTCTTTACTACACTTATTTCAGAGTGCAATCTGCCGCTACGCCTTGTCGAAAGCCTTTCCTCTTGGTCTATCTAAATCGGCAGGTTGAACCTTGGCTTCCTGAAGATCACCACACTATACGAACATAGATATCATATCAATTCGATTTCCAAAAGCAGCAGATCAAGAAACGACTCCAAGACTCTCTTTCGTGTATTCATATCACAGCCGACCTGTGGACCTCTGGGAACGATCTTGCTCTACTAGGCGCTATTGCCTATTTTATTAACCCTTAAGGTAACTTAGAAGAGGTCTTGAGATGTCTAAAAGAAGTGCAAGAGTCATATACTAGGGAGAACTTGAGTCGGTACATACTTGAAGCAATTAGCGACTTTGATATAACTCCTCGACTCGGGTATTTTCAGATGGACAATACACCAAACAACGACGTAATGCTAAGAGAAGTATCTATCGGTTTGTAGCAATTCGTCTTAGCATAAGTCCTATCTAACGTTCAAAAGCAATACCACAAGAGTACTAGCCTCGATACCATTGTATCCGTTGTCAAGGTCACGTTTAAACCTTGCAACCGATGCCTTTCTCCCTATTATAGATCACGACCAAATCGCTAAACGGTACGGATATACAACAGTTGAGGGGTTGGAAGAAGACAAGGCCTCTAGGAAAGCTCCATAACTTATATGTTAAGATACATTCATCGCCTCAACTTCTCGCCAAGTTTAAAACCCTTAGCAAAGGGCCTATTACCACAAAACAATATAATACATTAGGGCTCTTAATTCAAGATAATCAAACATGGGCTGTACCTTCAGAAGGCAATTACGCAACTCCATGGCCTTTGGCTAGAGGGTGATAGTAAGGGTAAATTATTGCAAGAGGACTAGGATACCCTTAAAAAGGTAAGAGGTAGCCCAAGGATTTTACTCTCAGCTAGTAGAGTACTTATATAAATGCAAATATAGATTTTCGACTTCCTTCGTGAGCTGCATAAGGCCCTCCTTGCACTCGAATCGTCGACTTGCACACTTGACGATATCCTTCCTGCCATGGACTACATATTAGAGCTCTTTGAAGCCAAGAAGGTGGAGTTTAAGGAGGATTCTGTTCTCAGCCCTTGCATTAACTCAGGCTGGTCGAAACTAGTTAAAAACTACGACAAGACCTCCAATTCACCAGCTTACATAGCGGCTCTTGTATTGAATCCTGCATATAAGTGGGAAGTATATTGAGCAGAACTGGGAGCAAACTTGGATACAAGGGACAAGAGAAGCAGTTACAGGCCTTTGGAAGTCGAAATACCGACCCAATACTACTAGCTTTACTCCAGTCGTACTCTCTCCATTTGTGCAATAGATTCAGGTTTATCAATCTCTGCAGAAGCTGCCTCGCCATGATTAATATACCCTTTGATCTTGAATCGCCTTTCAAAGCCATGGAGCCAGCCATTTAAGAACTTAAGCTGTGCTTCCCTTCATATTGTGACAGGGCGTTCCAAAACTTTATAGCTTGACTCTTAAGAATCTCTCCTGTGATAACCGCCTTCTTCTTTTGCATACACTGTTGTCATTCGAATAGGGCCACATCAAGCTCTTTCCATTCCCCTGCTCTTGATCTTTGTTCTTGTAAAGTCACCTTATCTTTCTTCTCGTCGAGATCATCGATACTTCGAGGAAAGAATTCGAGAAACCTGGCCTTGATCTAGCTTATGCCCAGTCTCTTGTATAAACCAGTTAATCAAATCGCTTTGCTTGTTGGGTGCTTTTTGTACCGCTTTCGAAGGACCGCACGTTCGCTGTCTGTCACGCCTTTGAGTTTCTGAGGGATGCTTGTACTTAATGATGCGTTTGAAGCCATATTTGCTGCTATAACCGCAGATCCCTGGTTCTGGATATGCTTAAGTCAGGGAGCATTTTGGTGTTCTGTAAGAGGAAAGGTAGCCACGATTTAGCTGGTCCCTTACTTAAATTTGGGACCAGCCAATCACAAGTATATGCTAATAACCGAAAATGTGCTTAAGCCCTATACAATTTAGCTCGGGACAGAGCTTCGTCCTGCTTATCGGCCAGGATATGCTTATAGGCGAGATGCTTATAATCAGGGTTACTGTAGATTCAAGATGACATATTGAGGAATCGCAGGATGTGTGATGAAAAAGGGGTAAGTACAGTAAAAGACATGTAAGGACAAGTGGGGATTACTACTGTAATGCTCTGTCATCTGTAAGACTATCTAACGTCTATCCCTGCGTGCCGAGACGCACCCTGTAACGAGACAAAACGTAAGTACTTCGAGTTCAAGCGACTAAAAATCTGCGAACGTATAAAATTTTCTATTTATTTTTATTTCAGTTGTATTATATACTTTCTCCCGAACACTCTTGACGTATCGATTCCGAAAATTATAACCACGTCGTCGCCGCCCCTTTGAATTTACGGCAGGCCCTCCTTTGACACTATAATAGACCCCTCGACTTGCAACACCACCATCAAACTTTTTCCACCTTTTAAACTCATAAAACGATTAGATATTTATATCCAGGTTTTATTATAATGCTAAATCGGTATTCTCAGTGTTGTGGTGGCCAGAGCACGCTATGTCATACGTCGTCGCCACATAGGCTGATACCTCCTCTCATCAAGCGATCAAGGATCCTGGTCAGCGGCGGTGTGGCTATAGTAATCTCGGTAAAATTATAATGAATTCTGTGGCTGCAAACGTTTGTGGCTGCGCGTGGCGGATCTTGCCGGAAAATCCCGCTTCCCGACATCCTCCGAGCAGAGCAAAAAGTGGCCTGCGCGAAGCAGTCCCTCGCGAACCGTCAACCTTCATAACCGTCCCCTCCCCTTAATCCCCATCTACATCTTACCGCCCTTCACCTTTGTAGAAGCCGGCACCCCAACAACAGCGAGTAATTTGTCCTAGAATCCAGTCTGTAGTGTGTACAGTCGCTTGCAAAACTGCCTTCACCTTTTTTTGCCACATTTACCACAAGGCTCTAAGTGTGTCACGAGACATTCAGCAAAAGTTCCTGTTGAAATCACTCTGAACGAACCGTAACACCAGTAACCGGTATTTAGTTACAATGTATTGATTCGATTGTCTATCTAGAGTTGTGCAGGCTCATACTAAATACTAGATAGTGGGTGAAACTAGAATGAAATGATCACATGATGTTGTTAGGTGATTGAGTTCATGCGTTGCGAAAATGCGCAGTCAAACAATTCCTTTTCTTGTGTCAAGATATTCGCTCCTATTAATACTGGTTGTTAGTGTGCAACTACGAGTAGAAACGGTGCCCTGCTCCTCAAAAATATCCGACAGGGCTGAATTTACCATAGTCTTTACGCATGATTTTATTTAACCAGCATGTAAGCAGTACGTATTCAGATATGTAGAAATAAAGGTTGCTTACCACCTTGTTTTCGTTTAGGAAATCCCTTAACTTCGTAATAGCGAATTGTTCAGTGTTGCCGAAGAATTCTGTAAAACATCACTGACACGAATCAAACACAAAATTTAATAACAAAATAGAGATGAATTGCCATCCAATTATTTGCCTCTTTACTAAGTACCTTTATAATAAGCACTTTATCTTATTTCTTCTACCTAACCTCCCGAACCGAAGGGGTCTAATCAATTATAAGCCCACATAAGTATGACAGCCTCCCCACACCACCATAATCCTCAGCTAACTAATGAAGGGCAAAGGCCAAATCAGTAGGGAAAATGATGCTTGAACTATGGCATACGCCGGTGTGGGGCTAATGGACGTGGGGACCACGTGAGGTTGAGCAGTTATGGGAGTTGTTCAGAGATGGCAAGATATTTAGAAACTAGTTAAATATTAGGTTATCCTTTAAAAGATTTTGTATATCCGAGGTCTCTTACTGTCCAAAATAGATTAGAAGGTGTTTTCAGACGTTCACTGGAATAAATAGTGGGACCTGGGTCGTTGCTCTGCTTTGAGATATCTTCCTGCCTTGACTAAGAATATATTAGTGAAAAGTCAATAGTGCCTAGATAGGTTGAAAGAAAGTACCTTGACAACATCTGTATCGAAGAAGCAGCAAATAAGTTGAACTCTTTCCAACCCTTTGGCAAAGTCAAAGCGAATACCATCTTCAGAAATGTGTTTCCTTAACATGCCGGATAAGGTTATCATGTCTTGTATATGATTTTGAACATGACAAGTAAGTGCAATAAAACTTGATAGCATTGGAAGATCCATGTCCAAGGATGTTCATGTGTCGTTTCAGTTCCTTACTGGTTGCAAATCCGCGAGCTTGAAACTGACACCCTTCATGTGTGCACTTAAACTTTCGCTCGTGGTATCGATTGTGTTGGCTATTTGGACATAAGCATGTAAAAATGTTTACTTGTGATTAGGAAACTTACTTGAGGTCGCACTGGCGATTGAAAACGCGATGACAGGTCTCACAGGTGTACTTTTTGATAACCGGAGCTCTAACTCTTGACTGAACGTAATGCGCTAGTATTGTACGGGAAGAGCTGAGCTTATTGACAGGTGCTTCGGTTATGGGAGTTGAACCTAGCCCAAATGATGGCTGTGGTACTCTGTCGTATTCATCTGAAGAGAAGGTGTCTTGAAAGTAATAGGGCCCGTCTGTCTGAAATAATCCAGATTGGAACTCAGGTAAGTCGTCGGAATAATTCACGTCTTCTATGAAATCGGCGGCTCCAGTCCTTGCGCTGCAAAGCCGGCTAAGAGGACGACTTTGGGAGATTACGAGCTCTCCAACAGACAGAGGTGGATCACAAGCTCCGATTCGAAATGGACCTTGGGCTTGATTCTCAGAATCTAGAAAGGTAAAGGCAAGAGTATGAGGAGAAGAGAAAAGAGATCTGCACGGCTAATTAGGGAAGATCTTATCTCTATGTCGGTTGACTTACGCTGATGATGGCTGACTGCTGTATTCTACACGATGGTCCCCACCCTCGGTCGAAATAGCAGTCTAGCGGAGACCTATAAGGCCTCCGCTACCAGAAAATATTATATTATAATTGGGCGCTCGCTGCAGCAGGTGTATCGTACAGAACACCTATGTGGCTAGACTCCCTGCTTGCAATCACCTTGGAGGCGTCGCTTACAGGGAGAGTGAAAGTAATGTCGCAGGCAAAAAGTCAAGGGAGGGAGGATGTTGTGGATTGGATTTGTGATGGTGAATTAGGTGTTTTGAAATTCAAAGAGGAAGAGGAGCCACGATTTATGCATCTACTCAGCAACCCTTCCAACCAGAGGCCTCTAGTCACGTGTCTATAAGTTTGTGTTACATACGGTACGCCTAACGTGGTATGGTTCCGATCATGTGAGGAACTGTGGCCAGTGTGGCGCAGTATAAACCTTGCGCTGTTGTAAGAGTGAAGCCCGGTTTGCAAGCGACTGTAAGGTTTCCAAATAAAATGAAGCGTCCTTTCACATTCCATCTACCTCCGCCATGCAAGTGGCTGGCCAGATTGCGCCACGCAGCCTCGTGGGCGCGCGCCTACGACCACGACGGCATATCCTTCTTACTATCAGTCCTTCGACGGCTGCTTCGCATCCTGTCGACCTTGAATCGCAGTGCTTGCACCATATGCCGAACAAGTAATACGAGTCGCGCTTGCCTTGAGATCGCTCGCGGACCTCCAGCATATCTCTTATACGCCTCTTGCAACACAAACCCGACAGCAAGATCGCCTTTCGCGAACCTACTAGCGGCGAAGTCCCTGCCTATACAATACTCTCTTATACCTGGGGAGAAGAGGAGGTCATCTATCAAGACTTGAAGAAAGGCAAGGACAAGAGCAAGACTGTAAACAAGGCTGGGTGGAGTAAGATACAGTTCTGCATGAAGCAAGCTGCAGTAGATAGGCTTGAATACTTCTGGGTGGACACCTGCTATATCGATAAGAAGAATACAGTCAAGCTTGGCGCAGCGATCAATTCTATGTTTCGGTAGTATAAGAATACAGCACGCTGCTATATCTACCTTTCGGATGTCTCTAAGCCTGACAATACGCTGGATGACTAGAGGTTATAGGAGGAAGCCTTTAGGAATAGCCGTTAGTTCACTCAAGGCTGGACGCTTCAAGAGCTCATTGCGCTAAGGCTGGTTGACTTCTTTAGCTCGGAGGGTAGGCGACTAGGGAGCAAGTTGTTGCTTGAGTCTTAGATATACGAAGTTACCAGCATCGCAAACAAAGCTCTCCAAGGTGATGCATTATCGAATTTTAGTATCAAAGAGTACAGATCCTAGGCAGAGCGCCGGAATACTACTATTGAAGAGGATACAGTATACTGCTTAATCGGGATCTTCGAAGTGTCTATAGTACCAAATTACAGTGAGAGAAGGGACCAGACATTCAGGCAGTTAGAGGATAAGATTCACAGGCTATACAAGGGTAAGTTGGATATACTAACTAAAGCAACAAAACTGACCAGCACAGGGGTCGATTTCGAGCAATTTGCTATCGGGCTCAACCTTGCATTATATCCTAAAGCTATATAGTTTGTTGCTAGAGAGAAGGAGCTATCGAAAATGTACAAGCTGCTTCAAGATTACAGTAGTTGATCCTGTATCATCCTGTATAGTCTTAGGGGTATAGGAAAGACTCAGCTAGCGATTATATATACCAGACGATATAAGGAGAAATATATAGTAGTCTTCTGCCTAAACGCAAATAACAAGGACTCACTCAAGCTAAGCTTTCGGGACATCGCTCAGCAGGTGCTGAGATATTATCCTTCTACTAGTGTACTATCAAGTATAGACCAAGATCAAGACCTCGATCAAGTTGTTAGTGTAGTCAAGGGCTAGCTTGATTTCCTGTAGAACGCAATATAGCTAATGATCTATAATAACCTTAACAATCCTAAAATACCTAGTAATCCTGACAACTCGGCAATCGATATACATCAATTCCTCCCTTAGTCTGATTACAGATCAATTATCATTATAACACAGTCGTCACAAGTCAAGCAGGGTAAACGAATTCATATTCAGAAACTGCTAGATGTTAGTGATAGTCTTAAGATTATGTCTAACATATCAGGACGTAAGGGCATTGAAAAGGGTATATTAGTATAATTGATATTAGGAGCAAAGAGAATACTAATAAGGCAGATCCTAATGCTATAGCATTTATCAAGGAACTCGATAGCCTACTGCTTGCTCTATCTATAGTAGAGGTATATCTCAAGCAGGTAATGACAAGCTTCTTGGATTATCTTCAGCTCTATAAGATATTATAGTTAAAGCTTTAGACAACAAGTCCCCTATTGGATTCCTATAAAGATCGTACACTATATACGATATAGCAGATTACTTTCAATCGGATCTAACAGCAGAATATAGTATCAGCAAAACTACTCAAGCTATAGGTATATTTTGATCGATAGGACTTATAGTTTGACCTCCTTCAGTATACAAACTCTATAGATAATAAATAGATACAGAAGCTTACAAAGGACAAACTGAACTTTAATGAGGCTATTAGTCTACTATATACTTTCGGACTGGTTGATCTAGACAGGTCTCCTCAGTAGCAGACCGGGGCTAGAGGGTATAGTGTATATAGTTGTGTTCACTTATAGATAGTGTTTATACTTAACAAAGAGTAGGACAAGAGCCTTGTATATCTAGCCTTAACCTGTATAGTCTTGGAGGTTCCTAATACAAATAAGAAGCACTAGTAGCTCTTATAGCAGCGGCTCCTTCAATATACAACACAATAGGCCTCCTTTATAGCAGATGCTAAGGTAGATATAGACAGACTATATTAGGGTTTTCATAGTCTGGGTGATCTTTACTCTGACCAAGGCAAGCTGGTAGAGGCAGAGGCAATGTATCTTTAGGCGCTAGAAGGCTGTAAGAAGGCACTTGAACCGGACCACATATCAACACTTAATACAGTTAACAACCTAGGCATCCTCTACTCTGACCAAGGTAAGCTGGCAGAGGCAGAGGCGATGTATATTCGAGCGCTAGAAGGCTATAAGAATACACTTGGACCGGACTATACATCAATACTCGATACGGTCCACAACCTAGGTACACTCTACAAAGGCTAAGGCAAGCTAATAGAGGCAGAGGCGATATATCTTCAAGCACTAGAAGGCTGTGAGAAAGCACTTGGACCTGACCACATATCAACACTCTCAACGGTCAACAACCTAGGTACCCTCTATAAAGACCAAGGCAAGCTGGCAGAAGCAGAGGCGATGTATATTCGAGCGCTAGAAGGCAAGGAGAATGCACTTGGACCGGACTACACATCAACACTCTCAACGGTCAACAACCTAGGTACCCTCTATAAAGACCAAGGCAAGCTGGCAGAAGCAGAGGCGATGTATATTCGAGCGCTAGAAGGCTATGAGAATACACTTGGACCGGACCACACATCAACACTCGATACAGTCCACAACCTAGACGTCCTCTACTTTAACCAAGGCAAGCTGGCAGAAGCAGAGGTGATATACGACCGCACGCTGCAAGGCTATAAGGACGCTCTTGGCTATAAATTTGTATCATCTTATATACCGGCATTAAATACCATGTTCGCCTTTGGAGACCTCTTCTCATAAACCGACCGGAAAGACATAGCAAAGGCAATGTATAATCGAGCATTGTCTGGATTCACAACCGTCCAAGGGCCATGTTCGAACCGGTGTAGGCAACTTGAAGATCAGCTTCAAGCGTTACAAGTTGCGTCTGGAGAGTCGAAGGTAGGCTAAAATGAGTTTACAGAGTGTAGAGCAGCAAAATCGAGGTCTTTGAAGCAGAAACTACACAAGCTGGGAAGACAGCTAAACATTAGATAAGCCATGAGGGCTTCTTTCTCACAGCTCTACCATTAACTTACACCTAAATTTACGCCTTGCGCCAGGACTTGACTGGCTCTATCCATATTTGCCATCGCGATGGTGATGGAGACGAGAGACAGCGCTTAGCGCTCATGCCGCCCAGGCACCAGCGTGCTATCGCCTGCCAATAGAGAAACCCGTTCATACGCTATACGCGTCACTATTGTACTCCACACACGTGATCAGGCCTGAGAATCGTGGCTAGGTAAAATATAGCGAGCCTGGGCGTGAACATAGTATATTTTGACTACAGTAGGTAAATGCACACTACTAAACACCGAAACATATCGCCCCTCCCCTCGCAACGGCGAAACTCCCGGACTGCATTCTTTTCCTCTCTAAGTTTCTTTAAAATTTGGAACCATATTCTTTCGTCATAAGGCCTTTCCGCAAGTGCTCCGAATTTTAAAGAGACTCTAATGGTCGCGATTAAGCAGGGGGGGACAGCTAAAGCGGAAATCGGTGGCGTGATTAAAACCGTTGATAGTATAATCAACTACAGTCTTTTCTCTATTGCTAAGTGGTCTCCTTAGGGGGAAATAGTTAAAGAAAGTAAGATAACCTCAGTCCCTGCGTAGCGAAACGCACCCTATAACGAAACAAATCGCAGGTACGTTGAATTCAAGCGACTCTAAATCTGTAAATGTATCAAAATTTCTCTATATTTTTATTTTAATTACATTGTATACCTCTCCGGAATACTCCCAACCTATTAATTCTGAAAATTTTGATCATGTCGTCGCCGCCTACATGAATTATAGAGAGCCTCTTTTTATAGTATAATAGGACCCCTCGACCCGTGACACCACCACTGGACTCTTTTCGCCTTTTAAAATAATAGAATGATTAGATATAGATTTCCGAGTTTCATTACGATACAAAAAAGTTTTTCTCAGTATTGTGGCGGCCAGAGCGCGCCATGTTATACGCCATCGCCACATAGGCTGATACCTCCTCCAACAAGCGATCAAGGATCGCGGTGTGGCTATAGTAACGTCGGTAAAATTCTAATAAAATCTATGGCTGCCTAAGAGCGTGGCTGCGACGTTGTGGCTGCACTTACCCTTCCGGAAAATTCCTGTTTCCCGATATCCTCCGATGAAGTTGGAGCAAAAAGTGGCCTTGTGTGCGGCCAGCAAAATCGGCCATCCCCTTTCTGCTTTTGCATACCAAACTTCTGTCTTTCACTTCCGGCTTTTCATTTCTTCTCTTTGCGCTCTGCCTAAAATGAACCTCTTCGATTTCTAGCCAAAGCCTCCGAGGGGGATCCGCTCCTATTGCCAAATTGCTGACGAATTCGAAGATGACCTTACGGATGACTGAGTCCGTAAGTTAGAAGGTCAAAGACTGCCAGGAGATGCCCGGTAGCCAGCATGCAGGACAACGATGACTTGGCGAAGAGACGTTGGGAGCAGTTCAGATGGTGACAATATGGCACGACGCTGATATGCACGTCGATAAGAGGCAACACTTCCCAAGACACAGAATATGGGCACAACGATAGCGAGCACAATTGCGAATAAAGGTACAACCAAATCGTATGAAAAACCAACGAAGATTAACATCAACTCTACTCTATAGCAACAAGTCTCGAAGCCAGCCGAGCTTGCCTCAACCAAGGATTAGTCTATTAACTTTATTAAAATATCGTGCGGCAGTCTCCTCATCCGCTAATACATCTGCGCTACTGGAGCTCTCCTTGGTTCTGGCACAATCTCATCTTCCGCAATCTGTGTTCTGCTGGCCTGCATCACCAAGGCACTCGCTGGCTTAGGGTCCTCATAGCTCATAACCTTCGCCTTTCCTAGCACTAACGACTTCGTCGATCGTCGAACCTTAGCTTCGTTGTTAATCGTGGTTAGGAATTGAATTCGGTCCTCCTGTAGGATACTCTTGGCAGAAGATTTTTGGAAAGCTCTGGTACAAATCTGTAAGTGCCTCGCTAGGTTCTGTTTGCTCATTTCATCAAGCGTATAAGCATCCCGTTGGATGATTAGGTTCTGTAGCGACATGAAAGCCTCTGCTGACACTGGCGTTACAGGCGTTTGCGGTTCTACGTCTTGCCGACAAGACCCTACCTTCACCTTATCGGCTCTTGGAATCGCTGGTTCAGCTGGGGGGGGGCGGGCATACTTCTGAGCACCCTATCTGGATTGAACGGGAACAAACCGCTTGCGGCGAAGCCGGCCTTGATATTCTTTGGTGTGAACGCTCTTTCCCTTGCGGTGCTATATAAAGAGGTGAAGTGCTCCTTGCCGATCGTATTTACACCTCCTTGCTCGAGTCGATCAACCTGGTCGCGATAAGCTGCCTTGAGGGGAGCAAACACTGCTACATCACAAGGCTGGAGCTTGTGGGAGGTATGAGAGGGGAGACGACATAAAAGAATATTGTTGTCGAAACAGAACTCTAAGATTTCGAGGGTTTCATGGGTTCCAAAGCTATTGCAGATCAAGACGCGTGGTCTCTTGTCAGCTCGTTCTTTGGTCTCGGGATCAAATATACGCTTGAGCCACTCCAAGCTGATCTGAGGTCGGTATACCCAGAGTCGGAGCACGCATACTGCCATCCAGGGGTAGGGAATGTAGTCCAGTTGCTTCGATGGGTACTCGCTGGCCAGATAATCATAGGGTTTAGATACCTACCATCACTACTGATATATTCGATTGCAGTCACGGTCGTGCGCTTGACTCTCGCACCTCTATAATCTCGCCTGTCGTGAGTACTCACAAGAACTTTAACAGAGCCTGGCAAGTTGGATCCATGGTCACGTGATACAATAACATGTGACTCATAGTCACATGCTTCATAGTCACATGGGCCACAGTCACATGAGTAGGACCTCGTGACTACAACTAGGGGGCCGCAAATAGGATATTTCCGCAGGGTGAAAGCGTAGCTTTTATATGTTATAGATATCGTTCATGGGGGCCAGCCCCCAAACCCCCGGGTCTCACTGCGTTCGAAAGTTATATCATTTCGCATTGCACCCTCCTTCCTTACCCAAAGTCTGATTACCTAACATACTACAATCCCTCCTGTTTCCTTCTTGACAATCGCTGGCCGCTAGCCGACCGTTTGTTACAAAATGTGGTTATTGATCTAGAATTAGTTGACATCATACGTGTGTCAGTAGAACTCCGCATTGTTGATTTGGCACCACGGCATAACTAGATTGTGTTAGTAACAAATCACAGTAGAAGGGTATAATAAAGAGCGTTATATCTCGGATTCTTTAACTCTTGCTTGCTGAACAAGCACTTCTGAAGCCAAAGCTCGCATGTACTGCATTGCCTAGCATTTTTGCACTGCCAATCAATTTATGAAAATGTCCAACCATTTTCCAAACAAAAAGTACCTAACGGCATCATGTGTACTTGCCATGCTGGATTATCCTGGTTGCCGTTCTTTTCCCCTTCATCCACTCTAGCAGTATTTGTTGGCTGCACAATGCCAAGCCTGCTGCCTTTGTTGTCTAATCGCAGCAAAACCCTATACTAAGGAATGTTCTAACAAACAAACCCAGATCTTATTGCAACTGAGTATTACTTACCCCAACGAAATCCATCCCTTTGCTTCTCAGCCACATACCTTCGGCAGCCTTAGGCATTAGTTGTGAGCTGATTTTGAGAAGCTCCTGATTTTGGATGTCATATATACTTGATAATACTAATCAACGGCAAATTATGAAAATATGATAACCTGGCTTATAAATATCACAATTAGACAGCAAACAATTTCTGCACTTTATTATATATTGAATCCAAGCAGTGCAGTCATGGCAGCTTAGAACCTGATGTCCTAACGCCTCAGGCCGTCCGTACTATACAGCCTTATGTTGCGGTATCCAGAAGCTAGTCCAGTTTCGGTGCTGAGTAACCAACTCAAATGCTGATATTTACACTCCGAATGCTAATATTACAGACTGTATGAAGGAGTACATGTTATGTATGCTGAAACTCCTTGATTTGAGTTATCTGAGACTGTATTTGGAATTCTGGTGCTGTCACGAAGTATAAAGGTGGTGGTTGAACCCACCCTTAGAAAATATAGAGCATTATTACCTGAAAATACGCGCCCATCACGTGCACCTAAATTAAGCCCCACTTGACGCAACACCTTACAACCCCGCTCCAAAGCTCCCTTGGCATTATTGCGCGCCCTCATAAAGTTTCGAAGCAGACTGATCAAAACCAAACACCTCATTTCCAGCAACTGTTTGGAAAGTTGAGCTACCTCCAAGAAGCCATGTCCTCAGATCGATTAAAGGTGTTGACGACTGGGCTTAGCGTTATATATGCACCTGCAGAAGATGAGCCGCTGGCCGAGTTAGTCCCTGTCCCAGCCCTGCGAGCCTATCCTACCCATCATCCACATCATCTGCACGAGAGACTAACATCGTGTGTTCGCTCGAAAAGCATCGTTTTCGTCCACGGGCTCCGCGGCCACCCCGTTTCAACATGGACCGGCACTACGCCCGACCCAGAAGCCGAGAGCGTTCGCTCCCCGTCGCCGAGCGGCGCTGAGGCTCAGAAACGGAAGAATAAGCTGTTCTCTCGCTCGAAGAAGCCTGCGCCTGCTAGCGAGGTGTTTTGGCCCCAGGAGTTCCTCCCAAGCGATTGCCCGAAAGCGCGTATCCTCACCTGGGGGTATGATACGAATATCGTTAAAAACTATGGACCGGTGGATCAGAATAATATATTTGCGCATGCTCGGAACCTTTTGGCGGCGTTGGAGAGGCATAGACGCGTGGGCCAGCCGGTTATGTTTGTGGCTCATTCATTGGGAGGCATTATTGTCAAAGAGGTGAGGATCGCATGTTGTAGCTTTCTTGGATGATGTATAAGCACGGCGATATCGGTTTACTGACCTTTGTAGGTTCTTCGTCGATCTGCCGACTCGGAAGAGGCTTCGTTCAAGGACATCGTCCAGTGCACAGCGTCGATCATTTTCTTGAGTACGCCTCATCGCGGCAGCGCCGGGTTTGCGGGTCTCGCAGACATGGTTCGTCGCGTGGCAGGCTTCGCACTCCGCATGGATAGCAACGATAAGATTCTCACGGCACTTGTTGGTGGCTCCGAGCTGGAGCTGGGGCGGGAGTCCTTTCCGAAGCTCTGGAGACAACATGAGTTTGCGGTCAAGACGTTTCAAGAAGCACGAGCTATGTCAGGAGTGAATGTTGGCTTGGCGAATGAAAGGGTTCGATTGTCCCTATGAACAATAGTCGCGTACTTCTACGGCGGTGCTGACCCCGTTCTAGGTTGTCCCTCCCGAGTCATCTTCATTAGACGACCCGCGGGAAAATGCGGAGAGCATCGATGCTAATCATATCACGATGTGCAAATTTGGCAGTAGGGATGAAAATGGTTACCAGCAAGTGAGCGGCGAGCTGAAGAAAAGGATGAATGGCATAGTGAACCGTTAGCAGTTCCCTCCATGTATATTAGGTTAGTTGCTTAGTTTAGCTAGGAATTCAAGCCGAGTTAAATGAAGTTGGTAATGGTAAGCATTGATATGTAGCCTTGTGTAATCCGGTATATTTCGACTAATAATAATGTTGCAGCGTGTCTTCGATCGTTAGCCTTCGAAGGAATGAAGACGCGCCAGCATAATATAGAGGCTGTTATGGAAGGTACTTGCTCGTGGCTTGATACAAATCAACAATACTGCCAATGGACATCTCGAAGTAACATCCAGCAACACCAAGGTCTACTCTGGATCAAAGGAAAGCCGGGGAGTGGGAAATCCACATTGATGAAAGTAACAGCTGAGCGCCTGAAGAATTCGACCCTTAATGCAAAAAGAA
This sequence comes from Oidiodendron maius Zn, assembly GCA_000827325.1. Classification (NCBI taxonomy): domain Eukaryota; kingdom Fungi; phylum Ascomycota; class Leotiomycetes; family Myxotrichaceae; genus Oidiodendron; species Oidiodendron maius. Next base: position 59,607 of record KN832883.1, on the reverse strand, counting down.
TTGTGGTAGCACATTTCTTTCATGGCCGTGGTGTTGGACTGCAGAAATTACCACTGGGCCTGTTCCGCTCGCTGCTACACCAAATCTTGCCGGAGCACCAGCCCATGCTCAACGCACTTGTGCAGATCTACTTGAGGAAAGTGCAAACAGAAGGCACCGAAGGCACCATGTGGGAATGGACACAAGAAGAGCTGATGATCTTCCTGCGATCACACTTATTAGCGCGATCTGAATATCGTTTCGACATTTTCATCGACGCATTGGATGAATGTAGTGAAGAAGAAGCAAGAGTCGTCGTGAAATACTTTGAAGATCTATCGTCCTCAGCGTTGGCTGTCGGTGCTAATCTGAACATCTGCATCGCAAGTCGCCACTATCCGAACATTTCCGTCGCCAAATGCAATGAGATCATAGTTGAGGACGAGAATGAAGAAGATATATATCAGTATATAATAAGAACTCTATCGGTGAAGAAGAATCCGAATGACCGCTCGGTGGAGAGTCTCGCAGGGAAGATCCAGCAAAAATCGGCAGGAATCTTTCTCTGGACCGTCTTCGCAGTTCGCACAGTCAATGCCGATCAGGACAAGGCCCTGCCTCTCGACCACACGTTGGAGAAACTGGAGAAACTCCCCACGAAGTTGGACGAGATATTTACACAGCTGTTTCGAGAGCTTGATCCAGACAATGTAAACGAGGCTGTGACGATATTCCAGTTTCTGTTGCTCGCACAAAGGCCATTTACTTTCCTGGAGCTGCGTCATGCGATTGCGTTCAGCGGGAAATCTACTATATCGTCACTTCGGCAGTGGAAAGACCAAGAAGGCACTCAAATTGCCAACTATGAAAGATTCATGAAGCGGGTATTGGATGTTTCGAAAGGTCTGGTGGAAATCATTGTGGACGTTACTGTACCGGTAAAATATGAAGATTCGCCACAACCAGACCAAGCTCCGGGCGAGATAATCAACGACTTGGGTCAGGAGGACACCTTACAAAACGAAGTAGACGAGCAAAACAGTAGTCCTGGGGATGAGCAGCACAGTGTCGTCACGAAGAATGATGCATCAAATAAGTTGTTGGTGGCTCCGGGAGTCACATCAAACACTGGGATCGAAATATCTATCGGCGGAGGACCCCCTGTCTATATGGAATGGAGCTGGGATTCATTCTCTCAAGTCCTACCGACCATAGTCAGCCAACTTATGAATCCGCAGCCTCTCCGACCAGCGCAAGTCGTTATCCCGCTGCATATTTGGGATTCTAGACATCCATGGGGGTTTGATTTGGATCTCAAAGCCGTGGCTGGGATGCAAGTGCAATTCATCCACGAGACTGTTCGGAGTTTCTTCTTGGAGAAAGGGTTCCAGCTGCTTGATCCTTCTCTCGGAACACAAGCACTTGCCCGTGGACACCGATTGCTGAGCAAGTCGTGCTACTCGTATCTTTCCACGGAAGAGATACGCACCTTGCCCGAGATGGCTTCATCAGATGACTGGTACTTTGGCCGCTTGAATAGTCCTTTATCGCAGCTGGCTACGAAATTCTCACTCGAAGCCTCGCAGTTATCGCTAGTTTGGTATGGCTTCGAGTACTTTTTGCACCATGCTAGGCAGGCCGAACTGGAAGGGCTGCCGTTGGATTTCATCAAAAGGAACGACCCCACCATCACTACCGAAATGATTCGTATGTGGCGCAAATCGACTTCGCTTGCCAACAATTCCACGATCCTTTCCTTCCTCTGCAATGAGGGTCTTTTCCATTCTGCTGAGGCCTTAATTGATGAGAACCTTGATCTGAGGGATATAGAGACTCTCGAAGACAAGACGCTTCTTCACGGCACAGTCAAATGTAAGGAGGGTAAATGCACAGATGAAGCCATTGCGGGTATGGTCAAGATTCTTCTTGATCATGGTGCAGATCCTGAGGCAGTCACCGAAGACTGGGACAAAGTAACGCCACTCCACATAGCAGCTGAACGCAATCTCTCTGCTACTGTTGCCTGTCTCCTAGAAGGAGGCGCCAATCCAAATGCCAAAGACCCGTGGAAGAGATCTCCATTGTACAAGGCTATAAGCGAGCATGAGAGAAAGATCTTCCTTAGCCGTGAAAATGATCCAGGTAGCGTTGACTTTTCAAAGACCTATAACGCCCTACTCTCCCATGGTGCCGACATAATAGAAGATGGAGAATTTGCCCACGCTATCACTCAACTGCCATTCAACGAAGTTCGTCGGTTTTTCAACTCCCTCGAGCCGGAGCAACTGTCCAGGTGGCAAGCGCAAAACATTTTGCATGATGCTGTCCTCCGGGACAAGTTCGACTGTTGTCTGATGCTCCTCAACTCAGCGGCATTCTGCAGCAAGCTGTATGTGGAATCCTATGACGATGTGAAACCACTCACCGATGTTTACACAACCAATAACTCCTCCAGTCCGCAAACTTCGCAAAGGACGAAGAAGGGGGAGAGCCGGTCCCAAAAATTGAGGGAGGTGGCCGCCCTCTTGGACCAACGCCGCCAGGAAGCAGTGCTCGCCGGTCGCACGGACAAAGAGCACTGGCTCGTCTCCCAGGAGGTCTGGCTTCCGGTAACTGCCAGCGTATCAGCCGCTATGATAGCGTATCGATGGCTTAGCTGGGGTAATGACATGCCTTCTTCAATGTACAAGACAGCCGGTATCGTTAGCGCTGTGATTTTCGCCGAGGGTGTGTTATACATTTTCGCATCCAAAAGCTCGCTCACAGTCTTTGTATTGTCAAGCATGGTCTGGGGCTTACAGATGGCCTATCTTCTCCTCGTCGAGCTGCCCCGTTTTCTCTGTGATTCAATCTGGTTTAGGTTGTGGTGGCTGTCGGCAGTGCTTTCAATGTATGTTGCTAATGCGAAGCTGAGCTTGTTTGCAGCGCGGCTTTGGATCAGCGTGCTTCTCGTTACGACTGCAGTGTGGGTGCTGAGGCACTGGACTGTTGATTGAATGGGCCTGTTTTAGTGAAATAGCCAATTGTATTTTATATAATCTATTATGAATAAAGCGAGTGGTGTTGAAATTGCGGAAACATATTCTTTTATACTTGCTGTGAGGCATATGTAGAATGAATCACCATGTGAAGACATAATTGTGGAGCATAAATGAACAATCCAAAGGAGCATAATTCCAAATGAACATAGATCACGTTAGAGACGGACACGAAGTAAGATTTTGCCACTAGACTGCCTCGGAGAAAACTCGATCTCCGTAGGTCAATTATCATGACTACATGTCGCCGAAATGTTATACAGAGTAGCACCCAACAGGCCACATAAGGGGCAAGGTCAATTCAGATTACTATTAATCAACTCTCGATCTTAACATACTCCCTCCCAAACATATCTTCAAACGACTTCCTCGTCTGCTCGTTCACCTATGTCGGAGGTGTTTTTATCTGGCATTGAGGTCCCATGCAGGGACGCAAGACAGTGAATTTCAGACTCATGTTTCATTCCCGAATAAATGATTGTTATTGACCTTGATCTTCCTGCCTGCCCCATTTGAACGAACCCTGACAAGCCTACACTCAAGGTGTCAAAAACTCCTTTGAATTACCGTGTATAGTCTCCCTGAGCCTGTCATCGAATTCCAACAATACTCATACGAGTGTAGACAAGACTCCCTGGTGGCTGTAACAATGCTGATGTTTGTCTCTACCTCCGCCAGTGTCCGTTCTGGCCTTCTCTTCACATCTTGTGTTATCTGCACACCCATTCCTCCATCACCCTCTATGACCGCCGTCACCTTCATCACTCCGAATTCCACCGACCTTTTGATGTAAACCTGCATCGTTCGGAGCTGGTCCCCGTTTTCCCCAAGCGAAATCCTTCTTAAGACGTTGAGGTAAGCCTTGCGGTGTATTGATTCGAGATAGGGAACTAGGAGTTCGCATTAAAACAGAATCTAACACCATGAGATTGGAATTGTAGCAAGATAAATATACCTCTCTTGGGGAGGAAGTGACAGTGGAATCACAATCGACAAGAACTTGACATTTCCTGTTCTGTGTCAAATCGAACACTCCTACGTATCGAAGATAGTCTGCCATAGGATCGTACTCTCTCCCAATTTGTTCCTTGCACGCTAGGTTTGCAACCTTGATCAGATCGTGATTCGAGCGGCATGGGATGAAAATTCGTTGCGCCATCCTAAGCAGGGGAACTTTACATGTTATCGATTTGCGCAGGTGTCGAAATCCGAATGATGAAGGCGTGGCCTGAAGGCTTGATGTTCGGCGGAAGATACTAGGCGTTTCGACGGGAAGGGTCGCTGACATTCCAGCGTCATAAATATTTGTTGCTTAGCTAAGCAATTATAAAGCCGCCATAAGTTACAGGGTTTTCCAGCACGCACGGAGAGACGTTAGCGATCCCGGGAGTGAACATAGTAAATTTTATCCTACGTTACTAAGCACCGAAACATGCAGAGTCTCATCGCACCGGCGTAACTCCCGGACTACATTCTTTTCTTTTTATGTGTCTTTAAAATTTGGAGCAATATTATTTCGTGATCAGTCCTTTCCTTGAGCGCTCCGAATTTTGAATAGACTTTAAAAGTCGCGATTAAACAGGGGGGAGCAGCAGAAGCAGCGTTCGGTGGGGTGATTAAAACGATCGACAACATAATCAACTGCACTCTTTTTCTTATTGCTAAGTAGTCTCTTTAGGGAGAAATAGTTAAAGTAAGTAATATATAAGTAATAACTTCATAGAGTTACTAAGAAAAAAATTTATGATTCCAAAACTGTAGATTTGTTTCGTTACAGGGTGCGTTTCGCTACGCAGGGACGGACGTTACTGTATTAACAAAAACTTCATAGACTTGCTAAGAAAAATTTTATAATTATAAAACCATAGATTCGTCTCGTGACAGGGTGCGTCTCTCTACGCAGGGACAGACGTTAGAGATTCTAACTTAGATACTGTACTCAGTATTGGAACTCGCGCTTAGCGAAAATTATCAGACTGGTTCGATAATACCAATTTCCCTCGCAATAATCATATGTTAGTAAGTTCCTTAATAGAAACCGTACTGCCAATCCTTAGGTTAATTTACTTCTTATATGTATCAGGCCAAGGTATACCGCTGTGGGTATTAAACGCGTTATGCCCATGTGGAACGTCGTACGACATAGAGTCATTCTTTCGCGGTCGGTGCTCCGCCATCTTCCAAACCCTGTCCTTAATTCTCGATAGTAAAAACTTTCGAAGGTATACCGAAACTAAGCAGAATATCATGATAAGAGCTAAGGGAAGAATTAAGTGGCTACTAAACACAAGATATCCGTTGACCACCGTGAACTGCAGGTGTTCAACCTTGGAGGATACCTTTGACAGGGCAACTGGTAGGTAGATAGAGCATGAGAGGCAAATCATAGAGCCAATGATTCCTAGAACTGCCTCTAATAGCAAGCCCCACAATAGATGAATTGACTCCCTTTTCCAAAATAAGCATCGAACCACAGGGACGAGTAATGCAAGCAAAATCCCTGTTGAGACTATAACGAGCACCAAAGGGCCTTCTATCAAGCCAGGGGTCACATATCTCAGTTTTTCATCAAGCGATGCTAGGTCGTTCTCCAGATGCGTATTGTGAATCGCATTTGCTACGATGCCGGAGATATTCAGTGGCAATTTACTGCAGTTTACGCTGCTAGTATATCCAACGCAGAAAAACCTGGTTCCCAGTGAGCAGTTTCTAGGAGTCACAGCGGCGGCGGTGGCGATCGATTGCGCCTCGCTGGCCAAACTAGCAGCCGCAGCCGTGAGGCTAGGAAGCTCGCTCAATACCATCGACTGGGCCTCACTAGCAAGACTGACAGCAGCCGATGTTAAGGTGGGGATATGGCTCTCCAGCGACTTCACGATGCCACTCCCCACCTCTACTAGGTGAGTCCGCCGAGATAAGGAAGAAAGGTCAAGCTGAAGTGCATTAGTCGAATCCAGAGGGGTGGATTAGGACGGACATTTATTGTAAGAATGCCTGCTTCTCTTGTCTGTCGCGTCTGCAGCACATAAATTCCATACACCATGATAATGAAGCCCGAGCCAACAAATAGGCAGAGCTCTGCCACGAACGACCAAATCATGCTGTGATTGCTTACAGAGGGCCTGTTATCTTTGGAAATTTGTGAGGTTCGGGGAAGGAATCTGCTATATTTGTAGTGTAGATGTTCTAGTTTGCTCTTTCAAATATCATAATCTCGATACCAAGGTTAGTAATTCTAGGACCGATTATCATCTTTCCATAGCATAAGCACTATACAAGTGTTTAAATTTCAACTTCTGCTAGCTATAAGGGATTAAACGAAAAATATCTTTTACTCCTCTGTTTCTATCTGGAATCAATATAACTATTACCCTGCTATCTAATGATGGCATTATAATTGATGTTGGTGAGTTGGGGTCCAATCTGTATCATTAGGGAATTCCTAACCATCTACAGACCCGGGGGTCATCAAACACTCTGCGTTTCTCGCACCCGCGATGGCCCACCTCTTAGAAATTAATGGACCTGATGGAGACAATTTCGAGACTAAATCTATCCCTTTGTACGAAGTACGCTTCTGTATCTATAAACAAGTAGGTCACTAACGCTCTATAATAAAAAGGTTGATGAATGTGTTCTTAGAAAGGTCGTCGAATAGGGGGAGTATCACAAGAACGAACCCGTAGCACCCGACGTAGACGACGACCCAACAATCCGCAAGAGGACCGATGATATCAGTGATTGGGATCGGAACTTCATGGATGTCGAGCAAGACCTCCTCTTCAAGCTTACTTTGGTATGTCTCCATATATCTGCCACACTCTGCATTGCTTACCCTCAAGAGGCCGCCAATTACCTCGAGATAAGGCCCCTCCTTAATCTGTGCTGCAAGACCCTTGCCAATATAATCAAGGGTAACTCGCCCGAACAGATCCGCGAGAGATTCAACATCGAGAACCCCTTCACAGAGGAGGAGGAGGAGCAGATCCGCAGAGAGAATGAATGGATCGAAGAGCCTGACGACACTGCATTGGGCCACTAGCGCAGCGCAAACCGAATACAGGATACAATTAATTATAAGTTTAAATAGTTACAATTAAATCGACTTTAAAAGATCTCTTGTAGATGTAAAATGAACAACGAAACTTCATAAGTCATGGTTACCGTACTGTACTCACCATAAGAGTCATAAATTGGGGAGATAGAAATTCAGTTTATAACCAACATCCCTGTGAAGCGAAAATCCATGGGCGAAAACTGGCATTTTTCGTGTTTATCTATCCTACCCTGTACCCATATTATCCGTGTGTTTCTCTCTTTTGACCTTATGTAATGGTCAATTGGTAGTGAAAATAGCACTATATTTGCAAGTTGTCTAAAATATGCTATTTAACTTATAAGACTTGAAATTCTGGTAGGAATTTTGCATACTTCTATCCTATAGTGCATTAATTTCATGGGGCAGAACTCGGGCCCTTAATAAAGTTACACTCTAGACTTGATTTTTTTAAGCTAAACCTTGCTTCAAAAGTGCAAATTACAACACAGAGGCGTAACGTTACCCTTAGTATGAATTTATTAAATCTTCTCGTCCTCTATCATCGTGCCTACCCCAGGTGGATCATCTGTGCCGTGACCCCGCTATAACTTTGGTGCTATTGCAAAAGGAGACCTCAGTCTGCCCAGTCACATATAACTTATAGCCGTGGTCTGATGTTATTTTTTTTTTCACGTTGTACAGTAAGACAACCCCATACACCAGACCCTTGAGATACTACAGTAAAGTCACGTTAAGCATGCGCGTCAGTTTTGATCACACCTCCGGATCCTCCATCAGCATCTTAAGAATCCCAAATCTGGTTTGACGGATTGGCTATGCCGATTCATGAGAGTAGAAATCAAAAATTTAGAGCATAACAATATAACGTAGAAACCTTGAATTGGTTTCCGCTTGGGTACCTATCGACATGCTTCAACGAGAGGATCTAGGCAGGGATCTTCCTACCCGCTTCACACAGACATGAATGCACCGCAAGAAATCCTCTGCCAGATTGCCTCGTACTTAGATATGGAAGACCTAGGTAATTTTCGCCTTATAAGCCCGGAGTATGAAATAGCAGGCACGCCGTTCATCCCCCGCAATGGTCTCTTGGTGCTTAACACCGCCGCCGGGTTGCAGCAGATCAGGGAGCTGCTGCAGTGTAAAAGCATCGCCGTTAACACAAAACAGCTTACCATATGCCATGGCGACTGGCCCGTATGCACGCATACACAGTAGGAACTCCACCCGCTTCTATTCGGCGGCCAGTCTCGTCTGCAGGGACTCCGGACAACGCGAGCAAACGAAGCGTTTGCATCGTACTCGGCATTTACTGCAGAGGAGAGAGGTCGAAGGGTTCGAAAGGACGTAGAAGCCCTGTTTCAAGCTTTGAGCCTGCTACCAAATCTTCGAACAGTAACCATTGCACATGTTAAGGGCTGGGCCTTGCATCCTTCCCGGAACGCTAGGTATCGGGAGCTTCAGGAGAAAATATAGATCGCTCCGTACATAAAATACAGCAGGGTGGCGCCAGCAGTGCAGTTGTTTTTCCAGGCGATTCGTAGCGAGTTCCCTAATATCACCTCTCTTGTAATCCGCAGGACCCTCAATCCCGCCAAGCTATCCCAGGCCGCCCTGCACCTTCCGGGCGTCCAGAGCCTCTGCGTTAAATCCCTGCAGGTCCAGGACGGCGCATTGGCGCAGAAGTTCTTGCAGGCGTTTCCGAATCTTGTTGACCTTTCAATCACCTTTAAAGGCTGGGGATCAACCATCCCCGACGTTGTAGGCGGCTTGTTCTGGCCCTGTCTCAGACGGCTGCGTTTTGACGAGCTCTGGGCGTCCGAGGAACAAATATTTAGCATTTTTAAGCATCACTGTGACGGCCTCGAATCCTTCAGCTTGGGCAGCGCGATGATAACGCAGGGTTCCTGGCGATCGCTCTTCACGCGGATACAGAGTCTGGGGGCCCGAGGGCGGGTCAACGCAGATAGAGAGCTCTTTGGCCGCCGCAGTCAGGACACAGTGAATATGAACCCTGATGCAATCGCTCGGCTCGCACGATTCATGCAGGATAGTGAACAGCCATGGCCTTTCGGTGAATAAATTGTCATCATAGTCATGTGCTTACCCCATATCCCGTCTGTGACACACCACCCTCCTGTCCCTCGCTATGCAACCCTCAATAAATTTCTCTCGTACTGTATTATTTGTACATAGTTATTGTGGTTATTATATGAGCTTATTGCAGCAAGATTTTTATATTAATTAGATAACGTCTGTCCCTGTGTGCCGAAACGCACCCCGTAACGAAACAAAATATAGGTACTTCAAGTTCAAGCAATTGAAAATCTGTGAATACGTTAAATTTTCTATTCATTTTTATTTCAGTGCAATTATATGCCTCCCCCAAACACTCCTAACCCACTAGTTCCGAAAAATATTATCGTGTCGTCGCCGCCCCCTTGAATTTACGGAGAGCCTCCTTTTACCCTATAATAGGACCCCTCGACTTGTAACACCACCATCAAATTTTTTTCACTATTTAAACACATGAAATGATTAAATATGGATATCTAGGCTCTATAATAACACGAAAATGCTATTGCCACTTTTATGGCGGCCAAGGCGTGCCCTGTCATATAACGTCGCTATATAGGCTGATACCTCCTCCAATCAAGCGAGCAGGGATCCTAGTTAGCTTCGTCATGGTTACAGTAATCTCGGTAAAAATAATTAACTTAACAGTCACGCTAGCGGTATTATGTTGTCCATTATACCGAATTTATATAAAGTGTGGTATACTTCTAGAAATTTCCATGAGTAGCCATCAGCTTTGCTGCCAGCTGCTTATACCCACCGAATCAGGTAATTATAGAGTTCTAACTACAAGATACGCTCTCAGTGATATACAGAACAATTATATATAGTTCTTCTATAGATACGCCTTGCTTGAATGGTCGGGATAGCCGCTATAATCTATACAGTAGCTGCCTACAACTGGCTGGTCTAGCATACTTATATGATTATATATAACAACGCTATAGTACAAGGCTGTCACGGCTCAGCTAGAATTGAACATCTAACTCTCTGTTATTGACTAAGGATATCGAATTAAGGGAGAAAGAGAGAGTGTCTCAGGGTGCGACTGTATATACATAGCCCAAGTGTGCACGGACTATAACCTGATACACTGACGATACCTAGGCCAGGGGTTGGTGTATTCATACACCAAGGGTTTATAGCCAGGTTCGTTATACTCAAGAACTAGTTGCAAGTAAGTTAAGCTATATTTTTTTTGAGAATATTACTAGAGAAAGCTCTTCTAATCTAATAAGACTAATATAAATCCTGATCTATATATGTTTATATATAATATAAAGAGGTTTGCTCTATATAGCCAATTAGTTATTAAGCAGATACCCCTTTAATTGTATTGTTCAGCCCTTGTCTTTACCCCAGAAAAGAGTATTGTCTGAATAACATTTGAGAAGTATATTCCGCCTTGGATCTAGAAAAAGTCTAGAGTAGAAGCATATTGGAACGCGATACTATAAATGCTTGAGGGCCACTCGGACTGGGTTAGGTCAGTGGCCTTCTTACCAAACAGTATACAAGTTGTGTCTGGGTCTAACGATAAAGCAGTACGGCTCTAGGATGCAGTAACGGGAGCGGCACTACAGACGCTCGAGGGCCACTCAGGCAGCGTCGGATTAGTGGCCTTCTCTCCGGACAGCACGCAAGTCGTATCTGGGTCTGACGATAGGACGGTACGGCTCTGGGACGCGATGACAGGAGCAGCACTACAGACGCTCAAGGGCCACTCGGGCATCGTCAACTCAATAGCCTTCTCTCCAGACGGCACGCAAGTCGTGTCTGGGTCTGACGATAGGACGGTACAGCTCTGGGACGCGACGACAGGAGCAGCACTACAGACGCTCGAGGGCCACTCGGGCATCATTAACTCAATAGCCTTCTCTCCGGACGGCACGCAAGTCGTATCTGGGTCTGAAGATAGGACAGTACGGCTCTGGGACGCGATGACAGGAGCAGTACTACAGACGCTCAAGGGCCACTCGGGCTACGTCTGCTCAGTGGCCTTCTCTCCGGACGGCATGCAAGTCGTGTCTGGGTCTAGCGATAAGACAGTGCAGCTCTGGGACACCGCAACGGGAGCGGCACTACAGACGCTCAAGGGCCACTCGGGCATCGTCAGTTCAGTGGCCTTCTCTCTAGACGGTACGCAAGTTGTGTCTGGGTCTATCGATAAGACGGTGCGGCTCTGGGACGCGGCAACAGGAGCAGCACTACAGACGCTCGAGGGCCACTCGGGCTGGGTCAAGTCAGTGGCCTTCTCACCGGACGGTACGCAAGTCGTGTCTGGGTCTGACGATAGGACGGTACGGCTCTGGGACGCGGCAACAGGAGCAGCACTACAGACGCTCGAGGGCCACTCAGGCTACATCTGGTCAGTGGCCTTCTCACCAGACAGCAAGCTACTACCTACATTACGTGTATCTAATTATTGGATAGTAGAAGGTAAAGCTAATATTCTCTGGTTACCTCCTGATTACCGATCTACATATGAAGCTATATTGGATGAAACTGTCATTTTAGGACATACATCAGGGAAACTTTCATTTCTTCAGTTTAGACAAGGGCCAAAGCTTATAGTATAGTACTAGTATATACTGTAGTACTATAAACCTTGTATTATAGTCTTAATATAATGTCTCTTTTCTTTTTATCTCTATTTTATAGAGGGTTAGAAGGGAGCGCATGGCTTTATAGTGGTTGATAACCGTCTCTTAGTGTCTGACAACCGTAGAGGTTGATCGTTCTGTTAAAGTTTGTCGAATAGTGGTCAGCTGAAAGAGCAGTCAGCTGATTTTGGTAAACATTGGCCACTTTTTGTTCAGAGGTACAGTGCAACTCGGAGTATATCGGGAAAACGGAATTTTTCGGTAGCAGTCTGCCACCCAGCCATACGCCTAGCAGCCACAGCCTTAATTATGAAAGAGACAGTAAATATGCTGTAATTACTGTAACCATGACCAGGGACCCTAGTCGCTTGATTGGAAGTATCAACCCATTTGGCGACATCGCATGACACAGCACTCCCTGGTCACTACAAGGCTGACAATGATTTTCAGCGTCGTCACGAGGCTCGAAAACCCAAATCAAACCGTTCTATGAGTTTGAAAGGCGCAAAGTGCTCGTGGTGGTGTCGTAGGTCGAGGGGTCCTATTTTACTCCGAATTGACGCCCTCCACAATTAGGCGCGACGGCGACAACGCGATTGTAATTTTCAGATTAGCTGGGGTTTAGACTGTTCAGGAGTGGTCACAATACGGAGTATGACTGACACAAAAATACAGGAATTTTTAGTGGATTCACAAATTTAGAATCAATTGAATTCAAAGTACCGATGGTTTGTCTTGTCACGGGGTGCGTCAGGGACGGACGTTACTGCGCCACACGCGTGACATTCTAACGCCACGCACTTGACCAGACCTAAAAGTGGTGGCTGAGGAAAATATAGCGAGCCGGATTTATACAGTATAATGTAACCCCGCTAATGTATATTAATAAGCACAAAATGAAGCTAAAACTTGTGGTGTTTATGCACCCCTCTCCTTACATCGGAGAAACTCCCGGGCTGCATTATTTCCCCTTTAAGTGTCTTCAAAAATTGGAGCCATATTCTTCTGATACGGCACCTTTCCCTAAGTGCTCCGAATTTTGAAGAGACTCTAACCTCCATCCCTGCGAAGCGAAAATCCTGTAGTAGAGCTGACGAGCTCGACCAAATGGCAAAAATCTCAACGAAAATGGACATTTATCTTTCTCTGTCTATCCCATCTTGTACCTAGTGCAGTCTTTATGTCCTTGTGTTTTTTTCTCATTTAAGACTTCTATACTAGTTAATTAGTGATGAAAGTGGGATCTTGTTTGCGACTGTCAAATTATCTAAATTACATATTTTCTACGCCGCAATAATGCTTTTATGACTTGAAACATTGGCAGATTATATAATGACTATTTAAATTTCGTATAAGAAAGAGTTTTATGCCCTACGCCCTGCGGCGCATTAGATTACATGGGTGAGACTTATGGTCGCAAAAGCCCACAATTTTAGACTCGGCTTGACTTGTGGCCTTGACGGAAGCTTGTCTATAACCACACCCGTGTCTAATAAAATCGGCTTGATGCCTTAGGCCTCTATATAGGCAGCGTATCCTAGCAGTCTTAGAACCTCGGACTGAATACAACCTTTTGAACCCAACCTTTGCCTTTGCATGCAACCTTTGCCGGATCTTACAACAACTGGTCTTTTGGTGTGGCTCGCTCAAAGGTTATTCACTCTCCAGAATGACGCCGAATCCAGTTGCTTTCGATGCTACTTCTTTTTTACGCAGCCCTGCTCGAACGAGCCCATCGCAAGTGCACCAATACCGAACCCTCAATTGTTTCTTACGTTTCTATTTCATTATATTCATCCAGGCGAGCTAAAAGCTCTCATCTCAAGTCACCTCCAGCGCAGCCTGCACATAATCTTCCAACGCACCAACCACAGCTCTAAAGCCTGGGTCCATCGCGCCGCTAAACTTACATATTTCAGAGTGGTTGCCGTTTATTCCCCTCACAACCTCTTGTCGAGCATGTCCCACTAGAGCAGACGAATAAGGCACTACCTACATTCAAGTCAGTACATATAGCCGAATGTCTGACGAGTGCTGGCCGATTGTCGAATTGTACTTACCCTGTCCTGCAGTCCATAAACTCCGAGCATAGATTGAGTCTCGTAGAATGAGTGAATTTGAAACTGATTATCTTCAAGCATCTGGAGAAAAGCCTTTCGAAGGTTTTCCAGCAGCTCGTTGTTTGGACTTAAAGCTTTCAAGACACGAGTTGAAGGGCCTTGCAACGCTAGTTTTGTGAGGTTACTGGCGAGAACGCCCCAATCGGCTGTGCTGCTTCCTCCATGAGGCGTTCCGAGGAAAATTATACCTCTTGTGGAGTTATATATATCAAGAAAGAGTGGCTGGTGTGTTGATCGTCTTGAATCATCAAGTGCCTTATGTCATGTCAGTCACAATAATTTCAAAACGCTAGAAGAGAGCAACTTGCAACTTTCACCAGGATACCTCCTAGACTGTGGGCAATGAATATAAGCGGCCTTGAAGGCTGTTTTATAGTCAGCACCATTTAATGTTAACTGAAGTTGTGTTACAAACATCAAGCTTTCGTTCCTGCTGCAAGCTCACCATCAGATCGTTGCCATGCTGTGAAATCTTTTGTTGATTGACAGCCCCAAAGAATTCAACTACTTTCGTGTCATATCCCCACGTTAAGACACGAGCCTTTTCGAGCCCAGGATGATCGGAAAGTAGATCGTATGGCCAGAAAACAGTACCCTGATGTAACTTGGATAGATCAGTAGAAGATTTATGGAAGAGACGACGTTTTAAGCTTGACGGTGGATATGTCCAAGTTGTTTCCGGATGGCCTTGGAGGCCATGTACAAACACAATACTGTTTACAGTAAGCATCATTAGGTATAAATCTGCTTCACGAACATATAGACTCACTCTATCTTAGCATCTACTGGGCTTAGTAGAGTTGAGAATCCTACAACATTGATAGCTGGTCGTACCATTGTGTTTAAAGTAGAAAACGAACGCTGATGTGGAGCATGATATTCGCCAACTTCAGGTGAACTCACCAAGGGACTACTCGGAATTGCTAAGTTAGCCGTTGTTGTCGGCTGAGACAATACCACTGCATCGTTGTTCTGATCGTTAGGTGGTGAGGCATCGCGTACATCGACGCTAGCACGTTGTTCCTCTGTTGCTTCTTCTGCACGGGTCCCAAGTGTGCTCTTGGCCCCAGCTTCGAGCAATATTTTAACAGCTTCAAAATGCCCGTGATCATCAGCTGCCTTAAGAGCACACCCGTACTTCCCCAACGAGTCATCGATGTTTATAGTACCGCCTCTGCTCAAAAGCGTGCGTATCACTCGCGCATGTCCAGCAAACGCCGCCACTTGTAAGGCAGTACAGTACCCTTCCCCTCGAGCATTGATATCAGCTCCAGCATTTAGCAATGCTTCAACAATAGGAACCTTGCCAGCCCATGCGGCAGCTTGGAGCGCGTTTCCAAATGATCCCCCACCAATGTTTACGTCGGCTTTCTTTTTCAGCAAATATTCAATAACTGATAACCGACCTCTTGAAGCTGCCGCCGAAAGTGCAGTCCCGTGCAGTTGGCTTGTCTGGTTGATCTGAGCACCTTTGTGAATTAAGAGCTTAACGACCGCCAAATGGCCCTCTACAGATGCCACTTGAAGAGCCGAAGTACCTGCTGGTCCTTTAGCATCAATGGCGGCCCCATTCTTGATGAGGATGTTGACGATATTGGGATGGCCAGCAGCCGCCGCTGCATGTATCGCAGCTCCATCGGAGCCTGGTTGGCCATTCACTTGCGCACCTGCTTCAAGGAAAGCCAGAGTTTCTCTTTCGTGGTTTGCTTTCGCTGAATTGACAAGAGACTTGGTTAATCTCATCCGGCCCGCCTCAGTTTCTGACTCATTTGGTGGTATCATGAGCTTTTTGCGCCATAGGCTTCGCCTTGTGGGATAAAATGACGGCTTATCTTCCAGGCGGCTCTCACGTTGCTTTCTCCAGTATACGCGGACGAGATCGTAGAACGCCTTCTCAATATTAAAATGGGTTTTCGCCGAGCACTCGAGGAAAATGTCACACTTGAGCTGCCTGCTAAGTGCCATCCCTTCTTGGGTTGAGACTTCTCTCTCCGTTACTCGATCACTCTTATTGCCAACAAGGCAAATAGGCACGACAGCTCCTAGATTTCCAATGTCTGCGCCGCCGACAGAGCTCTCGATGGTTGACTGTTTGACTCTCCGGATTTGGCTGACGAACCTCTCAGAGCGGATGAATGAAGTACGGGACGATATGCTGTACACAACCATGAACAGATCCGCATCTCGGATCCATTGTGCCCGGAGAGCCGTATATTCTTCCTGTCCAGCTGTGTCCAGGAGATCGAGCATGCATGGCTGAGAATCTATAAGGACTTGCTTGCGGTAAGAATCTTCTACAGTGGGGTCGTAGGTTGGGACAAAATGCTCGAGAGCGACCTAGGATGGACGTAAGCCACCTTTGTGCTCTAGCTGATATAGTTTCTGGGCACTCACTCGGATAATCATTGCAGTTTTCCCCACGCCTCCATCTCCTAACACCACGATCTTATACAGTTTCATCTGCCCTGACATCTTAATAATGTGACTCTACATGTTATCGAGGAAGTCAATTTTGTGCTGCGGTAGGGAAACAAGGCTGTGAGAAAAAGCAATTTGTGATTACTAATCAAAAGCTCGCGGTCCAGAAAGTTCGGCGCTACAATGTCTATTTAGTTAGCGGGCAACTAGAAAGGGGTCGTGCTGGTAGAGCTGCCTTGATCATATCGAACACGAGTACAGCATATGCAGATGTGATTGATATTGCCCACTCTAACAGCGATATGGGGGTGGATAGAATTCAGAGCCCGATTGCTAGAATGTTCCATAAGGCCAAATGTATATAATCTTAGGCAGGAATTTATATGTATCACGTGACAGGATAGACTATTGCCGATTGCGGCACTTATATCTGAGTTTAGGCAGTTTGTGAGAAATGTGGAATCTTGATAAGTTGTTGTATTTAGCTTGGTTTTTGGTGGGATAATATCCCACTCGGGCTGACTAATATAAGCTAAGTACAAACACAGTAGTCGAGCCTGCAACAGAGTTCTCTAAATTCATGTGCGATACTCTGAAGCAGGGAACATATTCTAGCTATAATAGTGCTAGTGCATCGGAGGGACCAAACATAAAAATCATTGACCATTGAGAATTAAATAGATGTGTTCTACGGAGATCGTCATCACGTGACATAATTACTATCCGCAGACATTATTCGCAGACTATTGGCTGGCGCTATTGACACCACTATTAGCTAGCTAGTTAGTCTGGCTGACAAACTTATACAGTATATACACCACTATTGCCAAAAGGGGTAAGTGATATGTATGGTGTGTCGGATACTTTAATAATCCTCTTTGGTGTGTTTGTACAGTAACGCGAGCCGGGCATTGCTCGACCAAGACGGCCGATTTTATCAGCCATGGGTGTAGCTGTAAAATAGAATTTCACTAAGCGGCAAGTAAAGCCGAGCGAAATTTTGTGGAGTTTCATGACCACGAGTTCTAACCCATGAAATTTTAATATCTCTTAGACTTATGACATATAAAATCGTTTTGCATTATACTTAAATACCTGTCGTAAATCTTGCTGAAGTTTCAAGTTATAGAAGCGTTGTTAAGGAATAGAAAATACATGATTTAGATAAATAGAAGTCTAACTGCATACTACTTATCGTGCAATTAATTACTCAATATAGAGGTTTTAAAGGCGAGAAGGCAAGGGCGGAAAATAGACTATGTTAGGCACGAAGTTATATGGATGCCCAAATTTTCATGCTATTTCTCATTTATATTTTTGTAATTTATTCGACGTCGTCATCTTTACTATGGGATATTCGCTTCGCAGGGATGTCGGTTACTCTTATATTCAACATAAGTTGCTATATCAGATATGAGTGTGGCTATAGAGTGACGTTAGCAAAGCGGCAAGTTAAGCCGAGGCTAAATTGTGGACTCTTGCGACCACGATTTCTTACCCATGTAATCTAATGTACAGTCGGTTCCAGGTGTTGTCCGTGATTTTTCCGGGAAATCGGTTAGCGTTCAGGGCCCCACCACCCCTCTTTTATGCCTACCCACACACTCAAAATTAATTTAATCACTTAAAATCTCCATAATTATGGGACGCATGGCTAAGACTAATCGTCTAGAGACTACAGTAGCCCAAAGGGCTCAGGTTTGGACCCGATACCTTGATGGGCATTCATACGCATCGATTTCACGCCTTGAAGGGGTGCCCTACTCTACTGTACGAGATATTATCCAACGCTGAGTCGATTCAGGTGATTCTAGCTTTGAATCAAAGCCAAGAAATGGGCCAACTAAGAAAACATCAAATCGAGACAATCGAGCCCTTGTACGGTATGCAATTGAGAACCCAAAAGATACCTTGACTGCACTTGGTTCGCCCTCAAAATCTAGTGTGAAACTGCATCGCAATACAGTCCGAGAGATCCTTAAATCATATAGTAAATCAAAGCATAAGCCTCGACGAAGCCATACTTGAAACCAGAGCACCGAGAGAAGCGTTTAGCATGGTGTCGGCGTGAAAAAAAGGACAAACGAGACTGGAATAAGGTCTGCTGGAGCGACAAGGTCTCTTTTGAGATAGGGCATGATGGGAGGGTTATATATATGACTTGAGGTAGTCAAATTGAGGAGGCGTTTCTAGACAAAAACTTAAAGCCAAGTTTTAAGAGTGGTCGTACAAGTATCGGTGTCTGGTCGTGTTTTTGTGGGAATGAAATAGGGCCTCTTGTTTTTATTGAAAAGGGGGGCATAATGACAGCAAAGGAGTATATGAAAACACTCAAGGACTACTTTATTCCATTCTACTGAAGAATGTGCAGGAAATATGGCCCTGAAGTGGTCATGCAAGAGGACAATACACCTTGGCACAAGGCTAATATCGTAAGGGATTTTCTCCGGGGCAAGGGAGTAAAGTTTTGCTAGTGGCCACTACAATCACTAGATCTCTCGCTAATTGAGAACCTTTGGAACCGAATAAAGAATATTATAGCTGGGAGGAGATATAGAGTAAAGAACGTAAGTATGATGGAGGTAGCACTTCAAGAAATTTGGCCTGAAATTGAGGGGGAAAGACTTGATAAATTAAATGAGAGTATGCCACGCCGACTAGACGCATGCATTAAAAATAAGGGCGGTTCGACTAAATATTAGAATAGCTTTTATTTAAATCAAGAACCAAGTGATTTGACCTAGTATTTGTAGAGTTATATGCATTCAAAGTATAGTGGTAGGGTATAACCGAAATCACGGACAATACCTGGAACCGACTGTACTGTAGGGCATACAACATTTGTATGTTTATTATACGGAATTTAGATAGCTATTATAGATTTTGCTAAAGTTTAGAGTTGTAGAAACATCATTAAGTTGTAGAAAATTTATAATTTAGGTAAGATTGCAGTCCAAAACAAGTCACTATTTTTATTGCTGATTAGCCAGTGTAGATTTTTTTATACAGAAAAAAGCTATGGACAATATAGGGTATATTAGGTATATTGTAGGAAAGTTATAAAAAATAAATATCTATTTTCGTTGAGATTCTTGTATTTCTATCAAGGTAACCGGCTGTACTACGGGATTTTCGCTTCGCAGGGATGGAGGTTACAGCCTTTCAGTATCCACCAAGCTATGCTAGTATTAGTGGCAGGGGTGATCCCATCGACCTAGTTGATGAGACACCCCGGGAGCAGCTTTCGCGTGACATCTATGTCAATAGCATAAGTAGCGGGAAGCCAAAATTCACTACTGACGAGTAGAGGATAAGCATGATCCGAAATACGCCATTCTAACGAGATCTGAAAATATTGAAAAACGTAAGAATTGGTAAGAGAGAGTGGCTATGCCGTAACCAGATACAACGTAAGCCCGAGCACAGTCCACCAAGATAGAGTAGCCCAAAACCATACTTACAAGACCAAAACGAAGACAGAACTAAGCACTAGCTGATATCAATAGCGAATGAAAGTACAAGACGAAACACCGCCGCGAGAACTTCACGTTTCACCCTCACTCTCTGCATCTGTGTCGAAGCTGTAGTTGCGCTTGCGAGGGGTCACCTGCGCCCTCCCGGCTATCGAAGGCCTTGGGCGTAACTGACGCCTGCCACCAGGTGTGGAGGGGCGAGGCGTCTCGAGCATCGGTGCGGGTACAAAGAGTGTCTCTTCGGGCAGGTCCGGGAGAATTAGGTCTATCCCGAGACCGGGATCTGCTGGCTGAGTTGCTTGGGCCAGGACCTGTTCCGCCTCCTCGTGTATATCGGCAAGTCTGAGGTTCTTAGGGGCGGTCCGTTTCACTCGCTATACGAATTAGCATGATAAGAGAGCGGGGTGGGTCAAGTTATGACGCTGCTGTCCTGCAAGGCGGAGTGGAGCCAGCCCTCTCTGCTCTTATATATTAACAGCTCGTCGCCATCCCAGAAGACGGTGGCCGCCATGATACCGCGATCCATGAGATGGACGTCGTCGGCTTTCTTCATAACGCCCCGCTGGCGCTGCTTTACATTCTTGGCGACCCTTTCGCTTTTTGATGCCATCGTTGCAGCTAAGAGTCGGGAAGATCTTGCTTAGTTTGAGGTTGCCGCTAAGGATGCTCTGAAAGCCGATTGCGGGTTGCGTATTCTGGATACTCTTATACTTGCGACTACAGCGAGCCGGTCCGTAGCAAAGCGCCATAATGATGAGGCTATGTACGGAACGCTCTGGAATGAATCAAGAAGCGGGAATTCGGAAGTTGTCTATAGGGACTTGTAACTAAGACGAGATTCAGCAGTTGATTACGGGAACTTGTAACCAAGAAGCGCGGCGGCTGGTAAGCGCCTGCGCCCCTTGCGGTGCCGCAAATCGTGCCGCTGCGGCAACGGCCAGGGATGAAGAGATCGTGCCCTTAGAAATTGCTAGCTGGGGCACGAAACCCGAACGTGTAATGCAGAATGGCGAATATCAGTTTCAAGAATGGCTATTGGGGCCGTATCAATATGGGCTTCTTCGAACTCAAAGCTAACTTGCGGCGGTCTCCAATCTTACGACGCCTGGCTCAAGATGATCACCACTATCAACTTGTATGCCGCATCAACTGCAGGAATACTGGTATTACTCTTCGTTCTATTTATCGGTCGTTTTGCGGCTGTTTACCTACCCGAGATTCGCTTCCGACTACTAAGGGGAGCCGTATATCCGCTGTTCATTCGACGCTGTCGAGGATAGCCGAGTGTTACGTACATGGAGTTTGCGCTCCTCGTGGCGTTCTTGGCCGTTAATATAGCTTGCCTTTGTATGGTCGGTACGTCGGGCCTCATGGTGCGATCTGGCCAGATGTCTTCTGCAAACACAGTCATCCTCTTTCTAGGTGGCCGCACGAACCTCCTGGTTGACGCTTTCGGCATACCTCTGCATATATACTACCTGGCACACCATTGGATTGGTAGGATGGCTATAGCACAGGCCCTCTTACATACAGGCGTGGCGATTGCCTCCCAGAGATGGGTTTGGGACGGGGACACCACATCTGGACTCCTGGTAGGCATTCCCACGTTGACCGAGCGGCTCTAATGTTGCGTAGGCAGCCGTGGCCCTTGCAGTGATGCTGTTAACATCGCTCTACTTCGTTCGAGAAAGGG
The DNA here is from genome assembly GCA_000827325.1 of Oidiodendron maius Zn. Taxonomy (NCBI): domain Eukaryota; kingdom Fungi; phylum Ascomycota; class Leotiomycetes; family Myxotrichaceae; genus Oidiodendron; species Oidiodendron maius. The sequence goes on along the minus strand of KN832883.1, from coordinate 38,147 downwards.
CATTTGAGCCTTTTTTGATAACGCACCGACTGCTGGCGCTGACTGCCATTGGGGGGACTATCTGGCATGTCGAAGGAATCATATGGCCAGTCGGGGGAACCATATGGCATATCTTTACCGGCGAGTTTATGAAACTGCTCTTCCCCATAATCTCCCTCTTGGTCTGGTCAATGACCACTACCTACAGGGTCGTTCGCACTAGCCGCAACCGCGGCACTATCTTTGACAGTCCCCCGAGTAACCCCTCCGGCACTGTCCTCGACAAGCTCTTTGAACATCCTAGTGCAATGAAGTTCGATATTCGCATCCTGCACCATTTGAACGCTGGCCCCAGAGCATACGTCTACCTCCGCTTCTCCTGTCTACCGCGGAGATACAGGTACCAAGCCCATCCATTTATGATCGTCTGGTGTACACACAATATAGAAGAGCGAGATGGTAGGCAGCATAACGTGACAGACCTCACATTCCTGGTCCAGCCGCAGAAGGGACTCACAGCAAGATTATATCGGGAGCTAGAGCTACAAGCTAAAATACCGTGGCGGACGTTTCATAATCTGGCTTCGTTTGATGGGCCCTACAGTCAAGATCTCCACCTCGAACGGTACGATATTGTCGTGCTTGTTGTGAAGGGTATTAGGATTGCAGGCGTTCTACCGCACGCACGATACCTGGCATACAGGCAACGCCATGACCACGACATTAAGGAGAGGCTTAAGCTAGCGTCGACCGCCAACAAAGCCGATCTAAGAAATTCAGCGTATCGTGACGCGACAAGAAAGGTCGATATCCTCTGGGTGCTAGAATTCAATCGCCAGGAGGAGTGGATATCGGACAAACTGAGGAACTTGCAGAATCTTGACCCCTATAGGGTAAGGCAGCCACCCTCTGCGGATCCAGCTAACCTTCATAGCGTACCAATCTTATTTATTGTTACTATCCAGAAGAGCAGGCATCTCAGCCGTTGATTAAACTTGACATTAGCTGGAAGTGCTTCTATCCGGGTGATCCACAACTCAGCCCCGAAGCCGTCATCGAACAAGAGACAGGAATGTCGCGCAGGAATAAGGTCGTTAGTAGGTGCATCCTGTCCCATGAACAAGCGAAGCTAATGTCTAGCTTGTGGCAATACCACATTTACTGAGGGTATAAGACGGAAGGTTCTCGAGATCATGTCCAAGGATAATATAGTAGAGTTTATCGAGGTCGAATACCATCCTAATGAAGACTTCGCCCCGCGGTCGACAAGGACGCAGACGAGGAGGCCTCAAAGCTCTGCAGATATTGAGCTAGCACATCTGCAAGATAGGAATGTGCTGAGTAAAGCACCGGGAACATGCCCTGTGGTCCGGGCTAAACGCTAACGCGGAGGGAGCAGATCGGTTCGTTTAGTTGGGCCAGGTGCTGGTTACGGGTCTAGGGTCCTGTATCCAGATATTGAGTTTCGAGAAGCAATTCATGTTGTGTTTAGATTCTGGTTTCTGGATATACATAAGTAATCGTATTAATACAGGGTCTTCCCAGTAATTTACCATTGTTACTGATGCTGGCATCTAATTCCCTAAGTAAACTTAAGCCATGCAGCCGCTGCCGGACTCGTCGACAGGGGCTTCGGTCCCGGAGGAGCGTGAATTGAGAAGTGGAAGAACGTACACCTCACCAACAACACAAAGGAGACGAAGATCATCGGCGGCTGGATCCGCAGCAGGGCCTTCATCGCCTACGGTAATTAGAAAATCTAGATCTAGAGCACCAAGTGCCGTGGGCCAGGAACCAGTTGGCAGTCAGGTACCAGTAGAGTCAGACGCCGCCAGTACTACTGAGGGCCTTGCCGAAGCCGGTAGCAGTGCAACGCAGTCTAACAACCCCCAGCCGGCTGCCATATCTGAGCAGGCGGATACTCAAGGCTGGATGAGTGGTTTACTAAACCGCCATGATCCCAAAGGTAAAGCTGCTGCTCCTAGCACAGGTTCCGAGACGGCGGGCCCAGGCGACACATCTATGCCCCAGACAGCAGGTCAAGATTGGAATTTTAATGGTTTATCCATTAGCGAATCATCTACCAGCGCTGCTCCCACTACAGATATTAGCGGCACATCTCTCCCCCAGCTGGCCGCGGTGCCTGAGGAGCCCCAGGGTTGGACGTATGGTAATATGCCTGAAGCTTCCAATGATGCTGCTGCCCCCCAGGCTATTCCCCAGCCGTCTGCCGTGCCTGAGCACCCGGCTACTCAACGTGCTCAAGAGGGGCAGAATAGCAATACCGACGCCCAAGCTTCCAATAATAATTCTCCTCCTGCCACTGCGGCTTCCCAAAGTGCTAACCCTGGTGGCCAATCTCTTCCGCAGCCAACCGTGCCTGAGAATCCCCAAAACTCGAACTCCAATAATAGCGGAAATGCCCAATCTGGTCACAATGAAGAGCAATGTGACATATGTATAGAAGCTCTTCTAGATAGGGAGCAAGTTTGTAAAAATTTGCCGTGTGGACATGATTTCCATATCGCGTGCCTATGGCCGTGGTTTGACGATCACTCCAAGCGATGCCCCAAGTGCAGACAGCCGGTGTTCCAAATTAGCCGCGAAGATCGTGTAAGCAGACGGCTTGCAGTTATGGATGTCAACGATATATGGCCGGGCAGCTGGCCCAGAGCTGCCAGTCGTGCTGCCAGTCGTGCTGCCAGTAGTCGTGCTCATTCTCGACCTCGCTCAGATGTATCTATGCCAGATGCTGGTCCTCTGCCTCAGACTGCATCGGCAAGTGACCCAAGAGAGTCTGACCCTGATTGGGTGAAGGACGTTGATCGAACCGATGGCCGTACAATAATCTGGAAGAAAATCATCGATGTATATAAAGCAAGTAGGGGCCATCGACTCCTCTTGGAGTCTCCTAGTCGGAACCCAGCTTTTCCGGACTATAAAATATATGAGTTTGAGCCCCAGTTCAGATTCCCAGGGGCGATGGCGAAATTCCAAGCATTGCATCAGACTCCGGTAAAGGAACCATCTCCAATTAGCGTCCTGGCCTGGGTACGTTGGGATAAGTTGGAGGTCACAGCATTTGCCGCCGTCTGGCAAAATCTTCGAGCAGTTGATGGGGAGTTGTTGATGCCTAAGCGGCAGCCATTAGCAATCGTGCGTCTGAAATGTCGTCGGGAGGGAGTAGCAGAAAATTGGTATAAAAATAGAGAAGCGGAACAGAAGTATAGTCAGCTGCGGGGAGCAGTCAAGGACTATAGAGATAAAACGATGCAGTACACGCCCGTTATGCCTCTCGACGAACACGAACGGGGTCCCACAGAATATATAACCCGACCCCTTTCAGAGTAAGCCTGGTATATCTCGCTCCTTAATAATACTAAAACAGAGTAGTTTCCCCCAATTTCCGGAAAACAGGCGCGTTGCACGTACGAGAACCGCCGCCGGTACCGCTGCGCCAACCGGTTGACAGGATTTTATCATGCCGACCGACGAACAAAGGCTTTCAATTATGGAGAGATTTTGCCAACATATGCTGGAGGAAATTTGCAGCAGACGATCAGCTAGCGCCGAGGAGGAGCTATAAGTTCCTAATATCCACGCTATAAATTTGCTTGCAGCCCACAGAAATTCACGATTTTCGCGCACCTTATCATAGTATTAATGCCGGAAGAGCGTACGTCTTATTCCGGACCGCACCCTAGGGCAGTAAAACCCAGGAATAGATACGGTATTAATAAACAATCCTGCTTAGTCTTCAAGTTGTCTGTCTCTTAATCGATGTAATATTCCTTTATCACGCGTACAGATTTGTACCACTTTAATAATCCTTGTATTTAACCTATCATAAGATTTAAATCAAGTCTTCCGTACCCATCTACTTGTTCAACAAAGAGTAAGTCAGACATTCAGCATCAGTGTCTCCGATGAGGATATAGCGTTGAGCTTCTGCATCGTCTTGTCCGGGTGCTAGAGTAGTTCTGATATGTTCGTTCATATCTCTTGCCGAGCCTTTTTAATGAGTGAGGGATTTCTGCAAGTTCAGTATTCAACTTACAGTCCTGTAGCTAAAACATACACCGCAGCAATAATGATAGAGGCCTTCAAGATACTCATTTTTGACATTTTTTACAAATAAATGCGGGGGATCATTGGCAGCTTTTTAAATATTTATGGTACCCTAACTGGTTAGAGGTTACTTCCTATTTCTTGGTTTGTCATGAGTTCTTATTTAGTATGCTAGTTCAGGAATTCTACTTCCAAGCAGCTATAAACAGATTGCGTTGTTCCTTTAAGATCACCCTAGCATTCTCGTCTAACCTCACCGCAAAAAAATCGACATATTTTGCCTTTTTAGCGGGACGGATACCAAATAGTCCTAAATCATGTTTAGGTCTTGTTTGTACGGATAAATAGTAATCTCCATGGTATCCATATATTTCACTACCTCATCAATATCAATTCCAATTGAGGCATTCTCCATAGCAAATCTTTTCCAGGCCAGGGCTGCCAATCTCTCCGCCCTTCATACATCGCCACTTGCTTCTTTATATAACATGATGTCAGCTCTGATGATCTGTGCAAGCCGCTCAACTGCACTCAATATCGCTTTTGAATGCTCTGTATTGTTATCACCCTTCTCGTGACACCCTCTATAGTTCTCAATAAGCCCTCGGTAGTCTAAGTTCTGTCTGTGCAATACTTTGTTCTACTGTCGCAGATGCGTGTTCTCTAGCTCTAGGAGAGCCATCCTCTCATCCACCGCCTTTGAAGCGACTGGGGATCTTTTCTCTAGATATGCCCTCTCGGCCAGCGGGGCCGGTGCTTCTGGAAAGAGATTGAACCCTGATAAGGAGGCTGGAGACGTTGGTGATATCGAGGCTGATGGTGGCGATTCCAATAGGCGTGCCGTTGATGGAAGGAAGTAATTCGTTAATCGTTGGGGTCTTCTCGGCTTTGGAAGTGGCGGGAGAGGCTTGTTTTGTCTCTCCAGTACTGCAAGAGCGCGGGCAATTAGTTCTTCTAGCTTGGATGTCATCCTGGGTAGCGTTGGCAGGGCTGATCAGCGATCCCCAATGCTTATAAACGCTCGTTTAACTGGCAAGGAACTTGATATTTAAAATCAGTATTCATGATTGGTTATATCGCTTTTAGTTTGCCTACATATGGGTCCGAGCAGGATATTTTAAACCGTCTTTAACAGGCGGGTATAGGGCAAATTTTCAGACTAACTTAATTGTCTTCTCCAGGCAAGCCTCGACATTTCGAGAATTATTCGATACGAGTATAGGGAAGAAGCTCCTGATGGCTACAGTCCCGTTGATGGCTATTTGCGGAATGTTTCACCATATACAACGCCTCTAAGAGATAAACTGGCGGCCAAAGTTGTCAGCGCGAGACATGAAGCTCTGCAAATACTTTTCATAGCTCTATAGCATCAAAATCTTCGCCCATGCCGACTTTTCTTGCTGCAATCCCTCAAGGCCTGAGTCACTAGTGTAATTCTCGGAGACTGATTTGTAGTTCTTGGATCTCCATCCTCGATTTAGTGATTCAGATCATGCAATAGAATTGTGGGATGTCTGCGGTAATGAAATTGTGTTTGATACCTAGGCTCGCTCTAATGTATGTAGAGTAACGCTAATACGTTACTACAGTACAGTAGTTCTCTTATCCTGTCTCTTAGAGGCACTTCTCGCACAGTATTATACGGAGAACGTGAGGAGACTACGCTTGCCACGTATTGCCCCACTTCAGTCTCGTAAGCCTCAAGCTCTTTGACTATAACGCAATTAATACTAATGTATATACGCTAAATTTAATGTGTGCTAAATGGGGGGTTTCTGTATGCTAAATGCCGCTCCTGCAGCTCCAATATGCCTGTCCCTTGCCCAGCAAAATATTTGCCATCGTTGTAACTAACTCCTGAGGTATAGAGTGGCACTCAACTGGAGCCGCTAGAGTAAGCACCGTCTATTACAGTGCTTCTACCTGTACTGTAGCAGCGTCTCTAAGCACAAGACTGTTGCCTACAGTGTCTATGTCGAGCAAATTGCCTCGTTCAGTTAAATTCAGAATTATTAAAAATATTATTGTAGGTTTGTGATTGTAAGTATATTGGTGGGAAGTAGCTCCCGTATTAGTGAATGTTGAAAATATAAGACTCGTGGTCAAGTTTATATAGTAGAAAACCTATTATCCATAGCTGCCTATTACTAGTAGGAAGCTCGACCAAGAACCAGTACTTTTAGCTTATACACCTCCCAAGAACTCTTTGCCTATGAACTACAACTTGAAACCCAAAAACTAGTAATTTAAAGCTGGTTCATAAATTGTCTACAGTACCATGATTCTAAAGTTACTATACTTTAATTGATTTATTTAAGTTAACTTAAAATTAATTATTTTTTATGAACTCGAGACTGTATAAGTTAAGGGATAAATATACTACCGCGTCTCTCTCGATTAGCGGTTAATCGATGCGTCATTTATAGTCTAAAATTAAAGCCCTCTATACGCTTCCTGTAAGTACCCCTCCTTCAAGCGTGATTGATAGTCAACTGAGAAAAGTAAGGAGAGTGTATTATATTTTGCCCTATATCCTGCTTGGCACGCAGGCCCTTAAGTCCAGTTCAAGCTTAACGGGCTTCTCCTCTGCTGGCTAGAGACGACACTATACTAACTGCAGCGTCCTACTATACAGCCAGGCCTGCATCGATGTTTTCGAGACAACGGATTGCAATTCATTCGGCCTAGATTTTAAGTTGAACAATACCTGGGATACTGCAATTATCAAAGATACAGCAACAGTGATTCGGCCACTTCGCCCAACGCCTGATTTGGCCTCCTTTCCAGTCAAAAGTCTCCAGTATATGACTCCTGGCAAGGGAGACGCTAACTGTTCTTATATACAGTTCAGCTTCTTTAACGTTAAAAATCAGACTGCTGGCTAGATATATATCAAGCCGGAGCAGACTGAACATCCCTGTATCTCCTTTTTTAACAGCACTATAACGGGTTATAGCGAGGTCACAATGTTAACAGAAGTCCCTGAGGATCTTCTAGACTGGGCTAATAATAATAGTAATATAGAAGAAGAGTAGAAGGAGAGGCTTAAAACCCTTTAAAGGAAGGCTACAGACAGACAGGCCTCAGGGACAAATTGAGACTACCAATTCTAGCCCTTTTTATATCATGGTACTCTTATTAGCATCAATTAGTAGCCATGTCCTTATACTAACTTATACTGAGATTCTAGAGGCGCCTGCCTGTCCTATATTAAATAAGAAGTTCTAAGGAGAGAACAAAGACAGGAAATATACTATAATATTGCCAAGTTAAAGAGCCACAAAAGTGTTGTTACTGTACATGTTTTCGTTGAGGTTTTTGCATTTCCACCAAGTTTGTCAGTCTACTTCGGGCGTATAATACAGCTCGGTAGGAATAAGGGAAGAAAAAATTAGGCTAGATGCAGTGGGATACAGATTTCAAGATCGGCATGGTGTATTATTGAATCAGCTTTATATAAATCGATTCGAAAGTTGTTAAGTGCCAGGTATAGCGGGACCCCGTGCAGCTAATTGTGGGCGACCTGAATTGGATTATATCTTTTATAGAACCAGCATTTTAGTCATTATTTCCTACTATCGCGATCCGTACATTAATTTTCCTATAGTCTTCAGGCCTTACAGCGTTAATGTGACACGACTCGGGCTTGAATCTAGGTTCCATGTTCGGGATTCTAGATTCCGGCTTTCAGATTCTGGGTTCAAGGTCATGTAGTACCTGCGTCATTGCCGGGGCTTCGGTTCATTGAGTTGTCTTGCATGCGACTCAGCTTTTGCTTATTGCCTACGCCGCATTGCTTTCAACTAAGGCTTAATCGCTGCCAGCCGGGGGCGCGGCCTGCGATAGTTCAAACAGGGATTGATAAGAAAAGGATCCGTACTCTTAGATAAGCCTCAAATTTGGATGGCTGAGTCGAGATAGGTGTATCACGAGATCGTATCTCACGCCGCATAGACATTTATCCTCGGCAAACCCTGTCTTATAGTTTGACACACCCTTGTGTTTCCAAAGAGAAAAGTAGTCTAGAGAGGCTAGGGAATGAAACAAGAGAAGGGCAAGGCAAGGCTCGAGAATTCCAATGTTTAGATTTAGGCTACATCCTCTAAATTACGCGTATCTAGGAGGCGCACTAATTTATCCTCTATAGAAGCCCTCTACTCCCTGTTCTCATTAATGTCGGAATTTAGATCGTTGATAAATCGCGATAGTGCTCTCTTGACTTGCTTCTGAGTTGCAGTAAGCTGCTTGATAGAGCTACGAAATCTTAGCCGCTGCTTAGAGAGGCCCCATTAGAGGTACTTACTAACCTCTTCCAATCTTTATGCCCACTACAAGAGCAGCATAAGGCATCCGATGTGTCTAAGGTTGTCTACATGGCGATATCGGCGGATGTTTCATTACTCACCCTATCCGGTAGGAGAGGCATGTCTATATCAAAGCTCTCAGGCTCCGTCCCCTCTTTAGCATTATTGGTCAGGAATAAGATACCTTCAATGCTAGGGTATACTGGAGCAGATTACACTGCCTGAGTTGAAAACTAGGACTGAGGAAGGGGGTCGCTATAAGGCATCTCTACCAGATTCTAGATCTCAAAACTCTGGGGCCCTTGAACTTGGATCACCTGCTATAGCCCTTATACTTGAAGATTACAGGTTTGAAGGTGCAGAACTTGCAATGAGTAGGTAGGTAGACCTAGATATAGTTGAATATAGTAGTATAATATAGGTTGAGACTATATAGGAGCTTCTCTATATCAGGCAGGAAGCAAGACAATTTGATGGTTCTGAGTAGTACTGTATTAAAGCTATTAAGGGGCTCTGTTTATAATTTCAAAATCTATATTTTGAGAGTAGAGGATATCTTAGGTCTAAGGTAAGAGATCCTTTGTTTAAAGGAGAATGCTACTAGGGTGGATAAATAGCTACAGGCAATGTATTTCAGATAGCTAAATAATAAAACCTAAATTGTAAGATATCCTTTCTTAAAGTAGAATCTATATATTTGAATTTAAGATAAGTACTTGTTTAAATAACCTGCTCTCTCTTGTTATCTTATTATAGTACTACCTGAATCAAAATAAGCCTATATTTACTATATAATAAAAAGGGGGGTGTTTTTATTTAATTTAGTAAGGCAGCAGAATCAGGTAGTTAAAAGGTAAGAGGGTGTTTTTTAAAAAATTAGGGGATGTTTTTATTTATTAGGAAACTGTTATTAGAGCCTATTCCAGAATCCAGGAACCTAAAGTATAGGTAAACCAGGTACTCTAGATTGATTCCTATGATTATAATTTGATATTTCCTAGTATTTATTAAGATATTTGCATTAGTATTAACTCTAAGTTAGGGTAAGGTTAATATAAGGTACTAAGGTTATATAAAGTATAGACTATACTCTAGACAAATAAGGAGATATAAGTAGTTATAGTATAATAAAGCGAAATTGAATATATAAATTAAAGGTTAAAAGAGAGGATAAATAAATAGTATAGAGAGTCTAGTAGAGAGAAATCTGATTTTGTACTATATTGCTAGTAGTCTATATAGTATTATTTTCTACTATAATAGACTAATTTATCTATTTACTAGAATTCCAGGTTATTATTTACTATAAGTATTAGTATACTGTTTTGTCTAGTAAGATCAATTCTTATTTTATAAAGATACTAGTCTATAGTTTAAGTAAGACTAGTTATTAATATATTATATAATAGATTACTAAGATTAGTAGATTAATCTAGAACTAGAAGGAGTTATAGTATAGGTTTATATTTCTAGTTTTTAGATCTTTAGCTATTCTAGAGTTAGAGAAGCTAAAAATAGATAGGTTAAGATACCTGTTTATTATAGGAGATAGAAAGCAGTATCTATTTATATATAGATATAAATAATAAATATAAGAGTATTATTATATCTATAGTAAAGTTATATCTAGGAAAAGAGGCTAACTAAGTAAAAAAAGCTAGACTAGTCTAAAACAATAGTAAGAGAATATCTATTACTAACGGTTTTTTTTATATAGGTTTTATTTAGGATTTTTTGAGGTTTAAAGAGACTCTATCTTAGAGAATAGTAAGATACTAGAGGTAAAGGCTAAGAAATTAATATAAAGCTAAATCAATATAATTAAAGAGAAGGAGAAAAGGAGGATCAAGATAACTAACCTAATATAGAAGCCTAATTTATAGTTATAGAAGATTAGATAATATTACTATTTAGTTAGAAAGGACTCTAAAATATTATAAATGTTGATTAGAGCTATTAATAATAGCAAGGAAATATTGATAGTTATCTATACTAGTTTTATATAGGTTATTAAGGTATACTAGAACTATACTATAGATAAGGTAGTTAGAGAGGCTATATTATATACTATTAATTCTATTAAATATAGAAAGAAGACCTAGAATCTATTTTATATAGATATAAAGGCAAATACTTACTATAATTACTAGATAGTTTAGTTATAGATATTAAGTTATATTATCTAGTATAAGACTAATTAGATAGCTAATAATTATTCTAGGTATTAATTGACTTATTATTAGTATTAGGTATTTAATATATTAATAATCTAGACTATAGTATTCTATAGGGTAGAAGTAATAGATAAGATAAGCAGCTAGGCTACTAAGCAGATAACCAAGTTAGATTAGTAGTGTTTATAGTTTTATATCTAGTTATTAGATTACTGTTTATATAGAGATATATATAAGAATATTATTATTAGTAGGTTATCTATTTTAAAGATCTAAAAAAGAGGCAGGTAGTTAAAAGCTATAGAATATACTATAAAATATTTGGTTATTATTAAATTAGTCTAGGTATTAGTTATAGAGTATATATACTAGATTAAATAGTAGTAGATCTAAACTATCTAGATATTAGGTATTAATAAAGATAAAGCCTATAAGAATAGTAAAAGCTATTATATATTAGTCTATTAGATAATTAACTGATTTATAGGTTTAGAAGGGTCCTAGTATAAACCTAACTCTATAGATTAGATTATTAATAAACAGGTATATAGTATATAGATCTAGTTTAAAACTATAGTTAAAGGAACTATCTAGTAAAAGGGAGATACTATTATATATAAGAAGATTGAATTTAGTATAATATAGTTATAGATTATAATCTAGAGTATAGTAGTCTAGATAAGGATAAGGTTATTAAGGGATTTAATAATAATTCTATTAGATAATATTAGAGATATTAATAAAGGATAGGTTCCTTTAATTGATTAGTCTGTATTATAAGATAATATAGCTGAAACAGCTATTAGATAGTTATTTTTAGATAATATTAGAAACTAGTTTAGTATAGATAGATTATAGTAGTTATTTCATTAGATATTTATTAAGCTATAGTTAAAGAGGAGATTTATCTAGAGTGAAAACCTAATCTAATAATAGTTAGATACTATAACCTAATTTAAGTAGGATTTAGTTAATATATAGAAGTTAATAGTATTATTAGACTAGATAACTAAAGGGCTATTATATTAAGTATCTAAGTTATTTAGTATTAGGTATTAGAATACTATAAATAAGGGATTATATAATATTAGAGTTAAGGGTAGGTTAGTGTTTTTTATACTCTAGATCTATAAGAATTATATATAATAGAATAAAGAGAAGATAATATATTATTATTTATTCTAGGAAGTTAGTAAGATTTAGTTATATTATTTATAGATTATATTACTGTTTTAGGAAAAGGTTTAGATATCTATTAATCTAGATATTAAATTTAGTCTGTTTTTATAGGGATAATTAATGTTTAAGATTAGAAAGAAGAGGCTAGAGAAGGAGTTAAAGAAAAGAGTAGAGTTAGAGGTAAAGGAGGAAAATAAGCTAGAGAATAAGCTAGAAGATAGACAAGAAGATAGATAGGAAGATATTACCCTTTAAGCTAATATTAAGGTAGTAGATAGTCTATATATAAAGACTAGCCTATAGTATAAAGAATAGATAACTAAGAGGATAAGTAGTATTATCTACTAGAAGGCAATAAAGATAATAGATATTAAATTAAGGACTAGTTTATAATAGAATATAATTAAGACTATTAGAAAGCGTTTTTTAATATATTTATTTAAATTTGATTAGGATAAGGAGTGGACTAATAAAGCTAGTAAGTAGTAGGAGATAATATTTAGTTATAGTACTAATATAGATAAGGATATATATAGCTAGTTATTAACTAAAGTACTAAGGGTAAAAGAGAGTAAATAAGCTAAGAACTAGTATATAAGCTAGTAGTAATACTAGTTTTTATAGTTCCTGTCTGTTAACCTAAATTCAAGTAAAGTACTATTATTATTTTATAATAAAGCTACCTATATTATATAGATATAGAAGTATTATTATTTAAGGGAAATTAATATCTAGTATAAATTAGAGTAATATATTAAAGAGGGTATCTAGTTCTAAGATAAGTAATAGTATATTATCTAGACTATTATAAATAGAAGTAATCTAATATTTGTAGTTATAGCTACTAGTACTAGTAAGAGTATAATTTTTATATTACTAGTATTTTATAGCTAGAGAGGTATAACTATTATTATTATTCTATTAATATTATTATAGAGTGATTTAAAGTAATGATATAATAAGAGTAAGATATTATATTCTATATAGTATAGTAAATATACTATTTAACTAGTAGTAATTATTTTAGTTATACTTAAGTCTATATTAATTAAAGGATTTTAGAATTATATAAATTTATTATATACTATCTCTAATATTACTACTTTAGGTAGACCTATCTAGAGGTTTTAAATAAATTAGAACTCTAGTATTTTAATACTAAAAAAATATAAGGGGCTGTTTAGAGGTTTTTAGACTATCTACTCTATGGGTTTTAATATTATAGCTAGGTAAGTAGTTAGGAAGCTAAAAATTAATAGTAGAATAGATAAAGTATATATAATAAGAAATCAACTATAAAAATAGTAAAAAACCTATTATTATATAGTATATAAGGAAGATAAGGTTAGAGGCAAGTTTTTTAATAGAGTTAATATAGTATAGGTTAAGCTATATAAATTTAATAACTAAGTATAAATTTAAGTATAATAGTATAAGTATATAAGAGCAGAAATAAAGATAAGTCTATTATTAGCTATAATATATAAGGGTTAAAATATATATAAAGGAGATTATATATATAAAGAGAGATAAATAAGATATAAAGGTAAAAGAAGATAAGTTAATAGTTATATAAATATAATATAATAGATTTACTTATATATATTCTATAATACTATATAGTAGTATATATTATATATAAATATATTATATTATCTAATTATATTAATAGTTATTTTTCTAATAAAAAGAAGTATAAAATAGATAAAAAGGTATAGAAAGACTTAATCTAAAGAGTAGCAGTAATCAATAGATTAATTCCTAATAATAAGGTATTGAAAAGTAGTAAGTTTAGATTCCTAGAACCTATAGTATTCTTAAATCTAGTATTAGATAAGCCTAAGATAAATAGAATGAAATATATATTACTATATAGAAATAGAAGATATAGATATATATATTGTTTATTATAATAGATATATAAGTATTATTTTAATATTTATAATTAGAAGAATATAAATAAGGGAGGCTAGCTAAAGAAGGGTATCTAGACTAAAGAGTTAAAGTAGCTATAGAAGACAGGAATCTATTACTAAAGAATTTTTAAGTAAGGTTCTAGATTAGAGTATTTTAAGATAGAATATATTACTAAAACTAGTTAAAAGGTCTAGATTATATCTAGAGATAATTAATTTAAGGTTAAAAAGTAGATATTAACTAGATAGATAAATAATACAAAGGATAAAGAATAGTATAAGGTTACTAAGTTAGAGAAGTCTATAGAGCCTAGCTTATAGTTAAAGTATATATATTAGGCTAGTTATATAGTAGGGTTGAATAAACAGGAATTAAGAGTATTAGAAGCCTAGCTAGATAAAGATAAGAGGGTTTTATAGGTATTATATAAAGTATTTAATTAGTTAATCCAAGATTTATAATATTATACTAATAGAGAAGTAGTAGGTTTAGAGGTATTATTTGAAGTAAATAAAAAGGAGATTAATATAGTAATATAAATACTATTTAATAGTTAGATAGATATTACTATAATTAAGAGATATATTAAAGTATATAAAGCAATATTATATATTATATTTTAAGCTAAGTTAGACCTGTTTAAGAAGCAGCTACTATACTAGTTGATAGAAAAACAGCAAATAAATATCTAATATATATAAATTAGTATTATAGAATTATTAGAGTAGAAAGAGGTATATAAACTAGAAGATAGGGTTTATAGTATAAACAATAATAAAGAGGAATCTAGTAAGGAAATTGAAATAATAGATAAGATCTAATAAGAGATATTATAATTATAGATATTATTATTAAATTATCTATTATAAGATAATGAATATAAAAGTATATTAATTAGTACTATAGCTATATTAGGAATTTATAAGAATAATAAATAGTTTAATATTAAGGATTATATCTTTAAATTTTTAGTTATAATTAAGTTATTCTAATTAATAGTAATTTAAGATATATAGATATAATAATAAGAAAAGGTTAGTATATACTAAAATCAAGGATAGACTAAAGATAAGATTAATAATAAGGTTTTAAGTTATTATTAGTTAGTTTAAAAGTTAGTATTAATATTTATAACTATAGCCTATAGTAAACAAAATCCTATATCTATATAGTAGTTATATTAGAGTTATTTATATAGATTTAAGATCTAGTATATTATAGTAATAGTAGAGAAGGTATAGTGGATTAGAGATGATTTTTTATATTCTAGGATATAGTTTAATATTTATAAATTCCGAGATATAGTCTATAGATTAGTAACTAAGATATAAGAAATATTATTTAGAAAGTTATTAATAGTTAGGATAAATAAAGATAGAGAGGTAGATAGCAAGAAGATCTTACTAATTAATTAGGATTAATTAGTAGATAATTTAGCTAAAATATATATTAGATAGTTATTTTTAGACGATAAGTATAACTAGTTTCTAGTTGATAGAAAATAGTAATTATATAATTATATATTTAAGGAGCAAATATTATAAGAGAAATAGTTAGATAAGAATAACCAAATTAAAGTGGAAACTATATACTAATTTAAGGAAGATATAGAAGAGTTTTTAGAGTAGATATTTATATTAATAATAGAATTATTTTAACT
>KN832883.1:0-16058 GCA_000827325.1 Oidiodendron maius Zn | reverse complement strand
ATATATAATATAATAAATAATAGAACTAGATATATATATTAGATATCTAATATAAAGTATATTAAAGTTAGTAATTAGATATAACTATAAAGTATATTTATTATAGATAATAAGTAGTCTATAGTACTAACTATTCTAGTAGAGTTAGATAGTTTAATCTATTTAAATATAAAATATTAGATATTAGTTTATATTCTATATAGCTAAATAGTCAAGTCTAGTATATTTAATAGATATTTAAAGCAATTATATAATATATAGTATAATATCTAAGAGTAAATAAAGGATTATATTAAAAGAATAAAGGAGTATATTAGTAAGCTAGAGTAGAAGTATAAGTATTAGTTAATATAATTACTAGTAGATAGGTTAGAGTTATAGTTATAGATAATAGTTAGTAGAGAGTTAAAGTATAATAAATATATAGGTTAATTATTCTAAACAATTAGTAAGGAGTTATAGAAGTTATATAAAAGAACTAAATATAGAATTAAAAGTAGTAGTAAAGATATATTCTAAAGAATTCTAATATAGTTATAGTTTTTAAATAGATATAAAAAGTATTAGATTATAGTATTATTTAAAGAGATAAAAGTAAATAAAGTAGGTTTAAAGTAGTAAAGAAGTAAATATAAAGTAAGGAGTATTAATTAGAATAAGAAAGAAGTAAATATTATAATAAGAGAAGAGTTAGTAAAAGAGAGATAATAGAAATAAAGGAGAGTTATAAATATTAGGGTTTATAAGCTAGTATAAGGAGGTGATTTAGAAGAGAAGAGTAGTAGTAATAAATAGAGAGAGGTTATAATAAATAGTATAAAGTAAAGAGTAGATATTAGAGTATATAAAAGTATAAATAATTTAGTAAAATAGATCTAATTTATAGAGTATATAAAGATTAGAGAGTTAAAGAGATTAAAGTAGTAGTTAGACTAGTAATTATATAGATATTTAATATATTATTTTATATAACTAGATTAAATAAGTATAGATTAGTTATATATAATATAGAAATACTAGAATAAGAGAGCTAGATAGATCTAGATATATAGTTAATTAATAGATAGTAGAATATAGGGGTTATAGAACTAGATTAATATAAGGTATTATAGGTTATATAAAGTACTAGTAAAGATATACTAGAAGTAGTAGTAGAATATAAGATAGAAGGAATAGAAGGAGGATAAAGAGAGAATATATTAGTATAAAAGAGTATTAATATTAGTAATTATAGTAATAATAGAATTCAGGTTAAAGAAAGGAGTTAAAAGGGTTAAAGGGTTAGATTAAAAGAGCTAGAAATAGTTAAATAAAAGAGTATAGTAGATAGAAGTAGAGGCTAAATAAATAATATTTATAAAATTAGTATAAATAAATAATATAGTATAAGTTTAATATAAGAAGAGTTTATAAGAGAGGATTTATTAAAGTAGATATTTAGAGAATAGATATTATATAATTATATAAATATTATATAATTAAGTAAAGGTAATTATATTAGTTTATATATAAGTTAAAGTAATTAGATAGAGTAATAAATTAGTAATAAAGTTTAAAACTATTAGCTAATAGGATAATATAATAGAAGAAATAATATTAAGGTTATTAATAATATAGTTAAGGTAGTAGGTAATTTAGTAGTATTAGATAAAGGTATATAATTTAGAGGAAAATTAATTAGAGGTAGTAGATAATATAGTTAAAGGGGTTATAATAGATAGATTTATTATAGAATAGAATATAAAAATAGTAGAATAAGGAAGACTATTAATAGAGATAAATTAAATATTGAAATATTTTAGAAGGTAGTAGATAGATAATAATATAGAGTAAAAAGGATAACTTAAAGGCTAATTAGTCTTAGATAAGTTTAGCTTAAGGTTAGATAATAGGTTAATAGGGTTAGACAGGTAGTTCTTAGGCTCCTCTAATATAGATAGATACTATAAATATAATACTAGTAGTATTAAAGTATAGTAGATACTAGATTAGAAGTTATTTAAAGTTAAAGTATTAATACTAAGAGTAGTTTACTTCTAGCTAAAGTAGCTAGTATAATAGGCTAAATATACTATAGTAGTTAATTAAAGGATCTTATAGTAAATAAGGTATATTATAATAGTTAATTAAAGGATCCTATAGTAGGCTAGGTATACTATAGTAGTTAATTAAAGGGCTAGTATATATAGTAGTTTAAGCTTTCTTCTAGTAAGCCTTAAAGGGGGAGATAGTTTAAGCCTATATCTAGACTAAAATATCCTATACTAGTATACCCTCTTCTTCTATAGAGAAGAGGAGATAAAAGTAATAATCTTATTATAACTCCTTTATTTATACTCTATATATAATTATACTAGATAAAGCCTAAAAAAAAACTCTTAAATAATCCCCTGAAATTAAAGCTATCTTTAAGCAAGCTCTAGATCTTATTAGAGTATAAGCCCTAAAATAGCCTATACTTTAGCTTAGTATCTACTCTCTATTTATATAAATAGATAGTTCTCTTTTCCCTCTAATAGAACCTCCTTATAATAATATAATTAGTTATCTAGCTCTAGCTTATTATATCTAGCCTATAATAATAATACTATTAAATCAAAGCACTTCTTTTAGACTTTTCCTTATCTTAATATATAGAGATCCCTCTCTTAACCTTTACTATACTAGAAGACTAACTATATAAATATACTAATAGAGCTATAGCCAAAAAGGCTAATCAAGCTAAAGCTAGAATATAGTACTATATAATTAAACAAGAGCCTCTTCTAGATAAACCCCTTAATCCTTATAATAGTAGCTCTTATATTAAGCCTATAAAACTAACTAGACTATATCCTCTAGTTATTTCTAAACTAGCTAGTAAGAGTAGTCTCTAGTATATATAAAGTAAACAGGTAACTAATAAGTAGAAGTCTATATTAGAAGATAATCTAGACTAGATAAATAACTATAAAATAGTTATATATAATAAAGATAGTAGTAAAGATAATAATATAATAGTTCTTCTAGGACTAAAAGTACTATTACTAGAAGAGTAGTATATATAAGTATAGCTATAATAAAGCCTAGAATAGCTACCTCTCTCTATAATAACACTACTTTCTTCTAAAGTCTCTAATCCTCTAGTTTACCCTTTTTAGAGCAGTCTACCCTTCCCTATAACTGCTTCTATTCTCTATTTAATTAGATAGCTCTAGTAGTTATATATATATTCTAAGGAAATATATAAGCTAAGGCTCAAGAACTACCTCTATTATATAGAGAGATACTAGTATACTTATTATAAGTATAGTAGTCTAGTAGATATCTAGGATATTATAGACCTAACCTTCCTTATAAATAGCTATATCCTATACTCTTTAAATTAAAAAGATATTATAATTATAAAAAAGCAGAAAAGACTCTATCTAAATAACCTTAATACTCTATCTAGACTACTTAAGACTAAAGGCTTTTACTATAACCCTTGCTTTATCTAGTTATATAAAGACTAAAAGGCTTCTTTTATAAGGCTATATAATACCTGTTTACACCTAAACAAGAAGAGTAGGCTAGGCTAGACCCTAGTCTCTATCTTTAATATTGATAGTATCTATAGCTAGGTATCTAGCCTTACTATCTATAAATAGGGCCTTTAATAGCTTCTAAAAGAGCTCTAGATTACTAATATATAGAATAATATCTATAGAATATATTTTAGAATCAACTAGAAGCCTAAGAGTAATAGCCTATTATAGCTAGTCTCTATTACTATATATAAGATCCTATATCTATACTTTAGTTAAGTTATTAGTCTCCTTAGAATTAACCTTTATATCTTCTTTCCTAGGATCTACTATATATAACTAGAGATTAATAAGCTAGTATCTAACTTCCTAACAGATAATAAAGAGAGTCTCTAGTTAAATAGGGTTTTTATCCCTACCCTTATAATAAGTATCCTCTACTATATACTCTAGAGATTCCCTCTCTTCTAGGCTACTATAATAGCAAATAGTCTTACTAGCAAAGCAGAAAGAATAGAGTATCTAGATAAAAGTAGCTAGTAGTAACTCTTAGAAGAGATAATCTAGCTATAGTATCTCTAGTATCTATAGTAAAATATTAAAGAGCGGATTATAGAGTATAATATATTTAACCTGTTTAAAGAATACTAGCTCTTCTTTAATAGAAAGGATTTTAAAGCAGATATAAGTAGCTTAAGCTAGAATAATCTCTACTATAGGTAATTACAGTTATAAATATAGACTATAGATAAAATATATTATAATTATAATAGATACTAGATAGATATTAAACACTAGCTTAATCTACTAAATAGCTTTGTCTTTAATAAAGAGGTAGATAGTATAATCTATAAACTAGAGTACCTATCTTAGAAGCTATACTATTTAGGAGACTACTATTAGGATAGGCTTAGTAACTAACTCTAGTACTATCTAAAGAAGGATATATACTATCTAGCCTTACTCTAGGATATAAAGGCTATTACCTTTATACTATTAATATAGTCCTAGAAGTAGGCTAATAGGTTCCTATATAGCTAGTTCTACTATAAGGCAATATTAGTCTTTACTATAGCTATAGTCTAGACCTTTATAAACTAGAAGTTAGAGATATTAATACTTAATCCTAATTATATTATAGATATTCAGGAAAAAAGGAGAGGAGGGGTTATTACTAGCCTTAATACCCTAATAACTATATATCTCTAAAGGAAGGACTATACCTACTAGAACTTCCTTAATATTATTTATCTCTTTTATAGGATTTAAGAAGAGTATTAAGTATCTAGAGTACTTTATATAGAGGTAATTCCAGCCCTTATAGATCTACCAATTAACAAATCACTAATACTAATAACTACTTAGCTTCTATATTATATTATTTCTAATATAACCCTGTTTAGCTTCCTCTATAGATAGATTAATAAGTTCTATCTTAGTTTCAAGTCTACTATAACTGATATTATAGCTAGATATACTAGATAGGAAGAGATTTAAGCAGCTATAGTCTTCCTCTATATACTATAATATAGTTCTAGTATTAGCCTTATATAGTAAGAGTCACTATTATAGAAGGATAGATAGGAAAGCAAGAGTCTATTATATAAAGGGCTAAATATAGATAGGCTAATATAGCAGATAAAGCTAGACTAGTTCTAGTCTAAGTTTAACTAGAAGATATAGATATTACTACTAGTATATATAGACTATATACTGCTTAAGAATCTATACCTTCTCTAGTACTACTAGCAGAATTAGAGCTTTATTTATAGTAAGAAGGATATATATATCTATCTATAGTAGATTACTAGATAGCTTAATAAAGTTAAGAGTAACTCTATTACTATCTAGGTTATTCTAGACTATATTATAGATCTCTATCTTAGTTAGTTCTATACTAATATATACTAGTATCTTATCTAAAGTAGATATATTAAGAGTAAGTTTATTAAAGTAGCTATAGTAGGATAGCTAGCTCTATATTATAAGATACTATATAGTATCCTAAATAATAGCCCGGATGGCGCAGTGGTCGTGCGCCTGGGTCCCAAAAGTCATCATCGAACCTAATAGGTCTCGCCCACCCTATTTAAACCTGTGATGTGAGGGATGTTGGTTCGAATCCAGCTCTAGGCACCTCTTCTGTTGCCTCCCAGAAGATGACTAGCTGGTTCACCTAGGACTGCTCCCCCTAGGCCTAGCTTGAACCCGGATTCTGCTCCCGGTTATCACAGCAGCGGTTTTTGCCTAACCGAGAACCTTGGCCCCGGCTTCTGCTCCCGGATACCACAGCAGCGGTCGCCTAACCGAGAACCTGGGCAAAACCCTACCTTTCTAGAGGGGTGAGCCTCTAGAAACGACGAAGACCAAATCATTGATACGCGACCAAAGAGCTTGAGACTAGGGTGATAGGGCCCTACAACCGCGACCAATCAAGTAGCGAAGCGACCAGCCCCCAGAGGCCGTCTAGGAACAGAACTGAGTGAGAGACAGGGCTGGACACCAGAGGCAGGGACAGTGGTCTGATCCCAGGGAGAAGGAGGAAGTTTGGTTCAGAGTTGCCACTGGACGAGTTTACCTAGGCCTCCCGATTATTTGCCTGTATTACAAGGGGGTATGCATATCAGTGAGGATTCTTCCGAGAGGTTGCGTTAGCCTTTGTATATAGGATATTATTGTATAGAAGTACCGCGGCTTAGCCATTGCGGAGGATAATAATAATAATAATAATCCTAAATAATAGTAAGCTATAGCTTATTACTAGAAATAAATCCTTTATTAAGGATATCTAGTCTCTAGTAGATTACCTGTTTAATACTAAGCTATTTATATATATTAAGGATAGGGTTACTATAGTCTAGTTATAGCTATACTAGAAGAGTATAATATACTAGAGCCTATATACTAAAGCTAGTATTATTATCAAAAAAGAGGTAGATAAGGAAATAAGGGCTATATAGTAGAGAAGCTTTAAGTTAGCTATACTAGCCTTAAACTATATCCTCTTATACTTTAACTATAATATCTTCTTCTTTAAGATTAAATATAGATAAGGCTAAGAACTAGACACAGTTAAGAAGACTTACTACTACTAGATAGTAGTATAGACTCTACTAGTAGATACTATTACCTAGCTTATAAAGACTAATCTAGCTTTATAGTAGATCTAGAACCTCCTTAAGTAGTTAGAGCCTTTATCTACTAACTTAAAACCCTTAAGACTCTTATTCTCTATTAGTAGAAAACAGAAGGAGAATACTAATATCAAGAGAAAGGAGCTACCTACTACTTACTTTAAAGATTTATAATAGGGTCTAACCTATATATAGTTAGAGTATATTATAGAGCTTCTATTAGGTAATATATCTATAGAGTATAACCTCTAGCTCCTACTATATAAGATACCTCTACTACCTAGTATATAATAAAAGGCAGGCTAGTATCTAAAGATATCTATCCCTTATATTATATTATTATAGTAAAGGTAGTTAAACTAACATTATAAAGTAGAACCTTTCAGTCTAGATATAAGCCTAAATACTAAATATTCTTACTAAACCTTATATCTACTTATTTACCTAGTAAGCTAGATAGATTTAGAAGGCTAAAATTCTATAGATAAAGCTTAGTTTAAGGATTAAAGGATCTTAGGAATTTTGAAGGGTTTTAGAGGTATATAGATACTAAACTAAATCAGTATTATAGTATATAATTAGTTAGGACCTAGAGAGTAAAGGGGTTAAAGAAGGGTTCTTCTATTTATTAAAGGCCTTTCTCTCCTTTTAATTAAAATTAATTAATTAAATTAAATTAGTTTAAATTAATATTCTAAATTATTATCTAGATATAGAATATAGATAGGATATAAATAAGCCTAAAAGAAAAAGAAAGAAAAAGAAAGAAAAAGAGAATAAATAGAGAGTCTTGCTAGATAAAGGATAGTAGGATATTTAATAGACTTTTATTCTATAATAGCTTAAGTAGAATAAAGGATTATAATCTATAAAAGAAGTATATAATATTAGATATAAAGGTATATTTAACTATTTGCTAATATAACTAGAAGAATAAGTTATAGAGAGAAGAATAGAAAAAGAGAATAAAAGCAAAGTCTCTTATATATAGAAGGCTAGTTAGATAATTTATTAAATTAAGTATAAGCTATACTACTAGGTTATATAGCTTTCTATATATAGCTATATAGAAAGTAATATATCTATACTAGCTAGGTTTCTATATAATAGTTATATTAAAATCAATATATATATTAGCTAGATTTATTATAATCTCTATATATTATTATTAGAATATATATAGCTCTAAAACTATTTATTAAAGTATAAGATTATAGAGTCTATACCTATACTAGAACTAAAAGAGACTAGAAAGAGTATAGATAGTAAGGCAGGTAATTTTTAGATTCTATCTCTATATAGAGTTTAATATAGAAATCTACTCCTTCTCTAGAACTTTCCTTACTTTAACCTCTCCTTCTATCCCTTAACCTATTAGAGGTATTATATACCTCCTTCTATCTAGTAATACTAAATCTACTGCTTTTAAAAGGAGTATAATCAAAGGGATTATTAAAGTATTTAAAGAGGAGATTAATAGAAGTATAAGAGTTAGACTATTATAATATATATAAAAGAAATATTAAATATATTTCTATTTTTAAGATATTAATATACTATATATTAAACCTTGTTCTAACTTCTTTAGTAGTCTATTCTAGCTCTCTTATACTAACTACCCTTCTAATAATATTATAGGCCTTAGCTACTAATAAGCTATCTATTAATTAAGCTAAGCTATCTCTATATTATTAGTAGCTATCTCTAGCTCTTTTATAGAGTATTACTAATATCTAGAATAATATAGCCTATATCTAGAAGGAGTCTATTAGTATATAGAAGGATTTCACTAGTATATAGGAAGATTTCACTAGTATTAAGGAAGACTCTACTTATATAAAGAAAGATCTTACTAATAGATAGAAGGAGCCTAGCTACCTTAAAGGCTATAGAGGCAAGTATAGCTATATAGAGTATTCTAGAAAGTAGGTAGCTAATTGTAATCAATATAGATATATTAAAAGAGAGAGGTAGATAGGAACTCAAGTAAAGTTAACTTAAGTTTTTTAGATAGAGGAAAAAGAAGAAAGGAAGGAAAAGAGAGGAAAAAAAGAGCCTTTTAATAAAGAGAAAATTTTTCGACTTATTTAATTTATTTAGTCTTAGTTTTAATCAAGTAATTTTACTAAGGTAATTACTAAGCTAGAAGTAATTAGTATTAGCCTCTATTATATTTTTAAGTAATATCTAGATATACTCTCTTTTATTTAGATTCCTTTAATAGTATTATCTATCTCCTATCCCTTACTTAACTCTAAAGGAATAATAGGCTATCTATAAATAGAATAGCCTTTATATTATTAGTATAAAGATAAGGGTAGCCCTTTAGTAGTATAAAGCTATCTCTTTCTCTCTTATTTTATACTCCTTTAGCTTTTAGTATATAGCTATATTAAGAGGATTTATTCTATTACTATCTAGATAATAGAAAGGAAAAGAAGAGAATATATAGATAGAATAGACTAGATATTCTATTCTATATAAGAGAGATATAACTAGAGAGAAAGGTTCCTTAATTAATTGTTTAGATATAAAGATTTATTATATAATATAATCCTATAATAATAATACTACTTCTTCTTAGCCTTTTCCCCTTTTTCTAGCCTCTCTAACTTACTCTCTTTCCTTTTCCTTTATCTTCTTATATATTATTTCCTTATTAGCTATCTTTTTATTATCTATCTTTTTACTCTAGACTTCTTTATTCTCTATCTTTATCTCTTTACTCTATATCTCTTTATCCTTTACCTTTATCTCCTTATCCTTTACTTTTACCTCTTTATCCTTTACCTCTACTTTCTCTATCTCTTTACTTTATACTTCTTTATCCTCTATCTCTGCCTCTACTATCTTATTCTATATCTCCTTATCCTTTACCTTTACCTTTATTTTATTATCTTATATCTCTTTATCCTTTATCTTTATCTCCTTATCTATATTAACTTCCTCTTTAACTACTTCCTTTTTAGTCTTACTTTTAATATCTATATTAGCTACTTATCTATCCTTTTACTACTAGCTTACTATCTAGACTCTCTTGTTTAGCTATAGCTAGTTAGTAAGTAGCTAGATTAACTTGGCTATACTAGCTATCTTAAAGATAACCTTAAATATTATAAGTTAGATAAAGCTATTCTATATTATCTCTATTAAGGCTAGAATAGCTACTCTTCTATAGCTCTAGAGGATTAATTTAATCTAGTTAAATATAAGCTTGATATATTAACTATAGCTATTATTCCTGCTACTATTAATCTAGACTTCTTTAACTATATATCTTGACTAGACTAGATTAATTAGTATCCTCTATATACTAATACCCTATAGTAGACACTATCCCTTTATATTTACTATCTAGTTAGAGTTCTAGATAATTATCTTAATACCTTTATTATTAAGTTTCTATAGTATATATATCTATATATACTAGATATCTATCTTTTAGTTATCCCCCTTCCCCTCTACCTATATCTTTATCTATATATAGAAGAGCTTAATCTTTATCCTTATATTACTAGTATAGGGCTACTAGAGGAAGTCTATATATATAAATAGACTCTTTATATCTAGAGTATCTTCTAGTACTAGCTAGTTCTACTTTACCTATATATCCTTAAAGCTAAAAAAGTAGTTAATAAGATACTAGTTATCTCTATATATATTATACTTCTTATAGAGGTACTTTAAGTAAACAACTATATTATTATATAAACTCTTATATAAGAGCTATAGTAATACTTGTCTTTTATAGCTAATTATAGCTAGTAGGCCCTTTAATAATAGTAATAGCAAATAGTTAGAGAGATACTTCTATAATAGTATATTTACTAGAAGATATTTAAATATTATTATAATTAAAATAGATTAGATAGATATTAAGTATTAGATATATAAAGACTCTAATATCTATACTATAGGTAATACTCTATCTAAATTATTATAGCTAAGCTAGTAAAAAGAGCTATTAATAAAAGAAAGAATATATATTAGATCTCCTTTCTTATAATAAAGGTATACTATAACTAGTTATTTATATTTATAGTTTTATTTATATATAGTATACTACTTATAGTTTATTCTCTAAGATTATCTAATTATAAGTAAAGATATATAAAGCACTAGTAGTAATACTAAGTTATAAATTATAAATATTAGCCTATAAACCTATAGTAAAATTTTCTAAATTTTAGTATATAACTAGAATAGAACTAGAAGAAGAATTTAAGCTAGTTTAAAAACCTATAGACTATTATTATAGGCTCTAAAAGCCTAAGTCTTTCTATATTCTAGTAGTATATAACTATCTTTAGTTAATTTATTTATAGTTTTTTAAATATAGTATTATATAGAAAACAGATATTTATAAGTAGCTACTAGAACTAAAGCTAGAGGCTAGTTTATAAGCCTATAGACTAAATCTTTCTGCTTTTATATAGATTCTATAGTTATCCTTAGCTAATTTATTTACTACCTTTTTAAGTATTAATATTATATAGAAATAGGTATTTATACTTAGTATTATATAGAAAACTAGTATTTATAAGTAACTACTAGAATTAAAAGTAGGATAAGTTAGGCTAGTTTATATATATATAGACTATAGTTATAAGCTCTAAAAAACCTAAATTTCCTTACTTCTAGATTAGAATATAACTACCTTTAAACCTATTATTTATTATCTTTTAGATATAGTAATATATAGAAAGCTAGTATTTATATATAGCTACTAGGATTAAAGGGAGAGTAGTCTAATTTATATCCTTACTCTTTAGGTATAATAGTATATATAAAGCTAGTATTTATATATAATTACTAGAATAAAAGGGAAGGTTAAAGCTTTACTCTTTAGATATAGTAATATACTAAAAATTAGTATTTATAAATAGTTACTAGGATTAAAGTTAGAATAATTAGAGCTAGTATATAAGCCTATAGACTATAATTATAAGCTTCTAAAAACCTAAATCTCCTTACTTCTAGATTAGAATATAACTATCTTTAGCTAACTTATTTATTACCTTTTAGATATAGTAATATATAGAAAGCTAGTATTTATATATAGCTACTAGAACTAAAGGAAAGTTAATCTAATTTAAAGCCTTAGCTTTTAGATATAGTAGTATATAGAAAGCTAGTATTTATATATAGCTACTAGAACTAAAAGTAAAATAATCTAATTTAAATCCTTTATATATTAATTATCTATAAGATTCTATATAAGCTATACTAGACATTATTATATCTAGCCCTTTTCTTAATATATAAAATACTCTATTAGCTCTATTCTATTACTTACTATATCTAGCTATCTTTAGTCTCTTATATTCCTTCTAAAATATAATATATAAAAGAATATATTAATTTCTTTATGTTTTTATTCTATCTAGTAATATATTTATATATATATTAAATAGAGGTATTTAATATATATATACTAGCCTACTCTTTAGCCTTTATTCTAAAGGTTTACTATTATTAAATATTAGATTATTGCTATTATTGCTTCTATTACTATATATAAACTCCTTATTATCCTTTAAGTTTATATCCTCTTCTCCTTCTTTAATAGCTATCTCTTTCTTAACTTCTAGTAGTATCTCTTTACTATCTTTCTTCTTACCTAGATTTAGAGCTTTAAATAAACTTAATAAGCTTAGGCTTCTTATACTAGATACTATTACTAAAAAGGTTAATAGGTTTATACTATCTACTAAATACTAGAGAATATTATTATAAACAAGCTTATAGATAGTATAGATATTATTACTAAAGGCCTTAGTAGTAAATAGTATAATAGCTATAATCTTCTAAATATTAAAGCAAGTTAATCTTTAAGTATATTAGTAATAGCTATAGATCTAAAGTAAATACACTTATATATTAGTAGTACTATTTAGGACTAAAAGTAGAATACTAGACTTAAATATATAGACTAGAAGATAGATACTCTAGCTATACTAAAGTATATTCTATAGCCTAGTTTATTCTAGACTAAAAGTATAATAGAGGTATAATAAGATTAGGGTTTTAGTACTTTAGTCTATATTTATCTTTAAGTTCTATTAAGCTAGAAAGGCTTTATATACCTCTAAAGTATTATAGGCTATATTCTAAAGCTAGTTAAAAGTCTTATATAGCTTATACTAATGCTAATAGATAAGGGTTTATATATAGATACTTATACTACTATATATATTTTAGAAAAAGTACCTAAAGTTATTAAAGAAAATATAGAAGTCTAGTAAAATATTCTCTTAATAAGCTAGAGCTAATACCTGCTTGCTGTTTAGTAGCTTCTTACCTTACTCTTCTACTACTATAATATAGTTAAATAGGCTTTATACCCTTAGCCTAATAACTAGACTAAAGATATCTTTAAAGAAAAACTTAATAATTAGCTTAATTTCTATATTAGTAAAGTATATATTAAGGACTTTCTTATTATCTATATATATATTAAGGGATATATCTATAATATCTTAGATAAATATATCTATTATCTATACTAGATTCTTTATAGTTATATCTAGCTATAAAGCTATTATAATTATAAAGACTTAGTAGAGTAGGCTATAGGAGGTAGAGGCAGCTATACTAGCAGGGATAGTAGCTTTAGTCTAGACTAGAATAATAGCTTTAGTTAGGGCTCTAGTTTTAATAGAGATAGTAGCTTTAGTCTAAATAAAGATAATAGCTTTAGCCTAGATAAAGACAATAACTTTAGCTAGAGCTTTAGTCTTAATAGGGATAGTAGTCTTAGTCTTAGCTAAGGTAATAGTCTTAATAGAGGCAATAATACTAGTAAAAGCTTTAGTATTAATATATCTAATAGTATTAATAGAGATAAAGACTAGGATAAAAATAATCATATTAATTAGGAACCTAGGGCTAGTACTAGCCTTCTCTATATCTAGTATACTAGTTATACTTTAGTCCTTTATCTATATATCTTTATTCTCTAGAATAGAGATAAGATAAGCTTTATTAGTTCTAGTATTAAGATTTAGTATATTATTAAGGCTAGTATTACTCTTCTTTACTATATCTAGTATACTAGACTTATTATAGAACTTTAGCTATAAAACTAGAGTTAGGTTTACTTTAAGCTACTTTACTAAATCTAATATAAAACTATAATAGTTATAAAGGATAATTATAGTAGAGTCTTTATCTAGGTTTATAACTAGTATAGCTAGCTTTTAATAGATCTAGAGGATAGTTAGCTAGATAAGGAGAGGAGAACCTACTATCCTATATATTATAGCTGTTTTAATATTATTAATAGAGCTTATTAGGAGCCTTTTAGACATTATAGTAGAAGTTATAGACTATTAATTCTACTTTAGAGAATAAAAGAGTAATAATATAGTAGTTATATAATACTATATAATATTATAATAGAAGAAAAGTAATATTATAAAGTAAAAGTAATATTATAAAGGAAGGGTAATATTATAATAGAAGAGTAATATTATAATAGAATAAAGTTAGCTATAGTATAAAGGGTTCAGTTTATTATATAGATATAGTAAACTTATAGTTACTATATAGTAATAAATAATCATATATAGCTATTAAAGTAATATATAACACTAGAATTTAGTATAAATAAATACTAAAAAGAGTCTTCTAACTAATTAATATTCTAAAAATAGAAGTATAAGTAAATAAAATATATTATATTCTATAGTACTTTAAGTTAATTCCCCTTTATTATAAGAAGGATTATTTAACTAAAGACTTAAATACTAGTAATTTCAATCTATAATAGGTCTCTAAATATATTTAATCTCTAGTAATCCTTTCTAGCTCTATAATTCTAGACTTACTCTATAATACTACTATATTATATCCTTTTTCTATATACTAATATCTTTAAGCTTATCTATCTATTCTCAATTCTAATATTATAATATAGAGTATAATATATATAAACTATTATAAATATCCTAAAAAAACACTCTCTTTCTCTCTAGTTATTTACTCTTATTAAGAAGACTAGCTCTAGGATAGCCTTTTTAAAATATACTAAATTAAATAAAAGGTAATAAACAAACTTACTGCTATTAACTATTCTATTATAGACTAGAGCTTAATAGTATATAGATTTCTTAACCCTTCTCTATTAGTAGAGTATAAAATAGTTAGTATAATTAATAATATACCCCTTTATTTTATATTAAATAGTATATATTTATTTAAGCTAGTACTTTATATAACTAACTAGAATCTCTAAATATAGCCCTAGAGGATTATTATAGTAAAGATTAAGATTCTTTTCTATAAGGATAAGAACAGGAAGCAGTTAGTTAAGTAATACTAGAACCTTATAGGGTATATAATAGACTATAAAGCTATAGCTAGAGAAGCCTTTAGCTTTGCTTACTATTAGGGGCTAGCTACTAAAGCTAGCTTTGATAATATTACACAGGTCTTAAGGGCTTAGTAAGTCTAGTCTAATATATAGCCTTATTAGTATAGGTAGACTATACTATACCCTTATCTTTAGTATCTATACCCCTTCAGCTATCTAGATATACTACTAGCTCTAGTAGCTCCTTTCCTTATAGTATATAAATATATATATCTAGGTAATATATAGCTGTAGCAGCCCTGTAAATAGCTTGTCTGCTATACTTAGTAGACTATACAGCTAGCCTAGAGGGAAGCAGCCTGGGTTATATAGAGCTAGTATCTAGTAGACATAATTACAAAGGCAGTCAATTATCTCTGGCTCTAGCAGGCCCTATAGCTTCTGAATCATATAGAGCAGCACCTACAGGAGAGGGGCGAGGTCCTTTATCGCTTGCTTGTCCAGCTAATCAATGTAGCACCAGCTAGTGTCTAGCAGGAGGGCGGCGACTAGAATGCAGTCCATGGCACACGAGTTCTGGTGCTATGCCGGGCCGCGCTGGAACCTTCGCGACTGGTCACCATCGGAGAAGGGGATGGTGCCGTCAACCTCGTCTAATTTTATATATTGCTCGTCTTCTACTATACGCGATTTAGCGCGATTTTTTTGGTGAGGCAGTGGCAGTGGCAGGGCCAGCATATGGCACGTGCACAGACGCGTTTAATATCAGACACTGAAAAACGCGCTCTTAGGGTTAGACATTTCCTGACTTACTGTTTACCTTCTAATTGATTTAAAGATGTCAGACCAGTCTATACAACTGCCACTACCACTGCCTGAAGCTGTACAGCCGTGGCTGACACTTAACTTGGAGTTCCATGTGATCATCTGCCACTCTACTGGCTGCAAGGGAGCTCTTACCCCAAGGGCTGTATGTACACACTTACGTGACAAACACCAAGTCCAGTTCGAGATTCGACAGCAGCTGGCTGAATATCTTAAGCAGTGGCAGTGGCAGTATGATTATCAAACAATCCCACTACCACTTGACGCGTCTTTGCCACT